>JAOBSW010000374.1:0-79740 GCA_026214975.1 Gentiana macrophylla | reverse complement strand
TTTAGTTAAGTTTGTAATAATGTATCTTGTTTAATAAATATGTCTTAGTTTTTTAAGTTGTTGTTTTTGTTTAAAGATATAATTAGTATACGCTAAAATAAATTCGGAAAATAACGTTGATAGATAATTTTAATTTTATTTTCTAACCTACTTCTTTACTACTTATTGAACATCGACGATGCCACTTCGTAAGTGGGGAGTAGAGTTAGTTAGAAAATTCATTAAAATTTTCAAAAAAAAAATATAATAAAATAAATATATTTATATTATATGTCTAATTTAGATTTTAAGAAGATTTTAAGTTTATATAATGGAGTAATTAATATTAGATATTGTTTTATAAAATTATATAAGTATGATTGATATTTATAAGTAAAATTTTAGAATCATTTTCAATACTTAATTATGAATTTGGAATTGACTAAGTATGTTGATTTTTGGCACCACAAAAATATAACTATAACCAAATAACCTACCTCAAATTTTTGATTAGAGTGATCAAGACCTCACCAAATTGTCAATTATGATTAAATAACCAGCTTTTAGCTATTTTGGTCTACATTTCCTTGAAATACCGCAAGTTTGTAATGTACTTATAAAAAGAGATGGTGACGTAAAGCTAAATTTTGGTATATGCCGAGATTGAAAAATTAAATAAGTAGTAGTATATTCGATCTTACCTCATGACACTTGCAACATAGCCGATTTTGGTAATAAGTTCGGATATATTAATTAAGAACGAAGCACCATATTTACACGCAGTAATTAATCAAATATCGTATCTTCCTTATCTCGTGATTAACAACTTAAAAATAAAAGAACAAATCGGATGTAGCTACCAATGATTGGAGTGAGTAGAGTATTATCACTTAAAATGTCCTATATCACTACGAGGTAATTAAGCTCCCGATTGCCTGATGATAGTAGTCCAAATTTAGGTATTATCACGAAATGTCCTATTGCTTGAAATGAAGGCACAAGATAAATTGAAAAAGAAAAGTTGAATCATAAGATCTCGTGAATTATTACAAGTTTAAGGAAACCGACTTGTAATTTTCGATCGAAAGAGTAGTACTCTGATCAATCTTGATGAAGCAATGCCAGTAAGTTTGATTTTCTACACACTCACGCTTTTAGTTCTTAATTTCTTAAAAAAAAAAAAAAAAAAAAAAAAAAGAGAGAAAATCTGAAAAAGATGCTAAGAATATGTTTTTCAAAATATAAAGATGTAGTGTGACGCATTTACTCATCGCTTCTTCTTTTTGATTTCTTTTCCGATTTACCAACATAAGCCATTTTTGTCAATTACCTTACTAAAATTTCCGATTCCAGAATTTCATAATAGTTGCGATTAAAAATAATTCTGATATTTTATTTATACTTCTTAAGTATTACATATATAATTTTATCTAAATAATATTTAATGTCTAAGTTATTTCAGTTATATACTCTTTTTGTCCTCTTAAGATTTTAAATTAAGATAGATAATATATTTATAATATTGACAAAATATATTATAATCTGAAAAATTATACTATCTTTTATTACCGCTTATTTTTGCTCGAGGACGATCAAAAGCTAAGTGGGGAGTAATTTGATGTATTATTTTTATATGATTAAAAATATGTTATATTATTATGTTTTATCAACGAATTCTATATAAAATATATGAAATTATGGTATAAAGTGTTAGTCTTTATAATTTAGAGTGTTTAGTAATAAAAATAATAAAAGTTGTAATTTTGTACCGATTTTAGTAAATCGGAGATTGTCAATGTCGATTTACGTGTATTTGTGATGTTTTATTGCATGATTTATAAACCAAGACCCCGAGAATCGACATTTTGAAGTTTAATCATATCTCCGGAATGATTTGTAGAAATGCCACTAGTTTAAATGGTCAATTGAATAGCTTTAGTGACAAGTGGCCAATCAATCCTGATAAGTAATAATAGAGAAATATCTTCGACAAACGAATGGCCATCAAAATGATATTTTCAGAAAAAGTGTTCTTCACGAAAGTTGTAGATTTTTCCAAGAGTGTTCCAATGCAATTTAAATTATGAAGATTGAGGTCTAGAACTTAAACAAGGATCAAGTGGCTAATCGACTTGGATTAAGAAAAAATCCCGTAAAAGCTTCGGAGGAACACGAGGTCATCAAAAAGCGTTATCTGGAGAAGAGTCCTTCATGAAAGTTGTAGAGTTTCTCGAGATCTTAATTTTGGCATTTCGTTTGCGATTTTTGGAGGTCCAGAACTCGAGATATGAATTTTACAAGTTATATATAATTATATATATATAAATATCTCCTACCGCACATGCTGAGTTAATCATGGAAGTGGGGATCATCATTAGTCCGGACCGATCCGGCCTAATACCGGACCGGTCCGGCCTCTTCAGCTTTGCCTATATAAAGGAGCTCATTTCAACAGCTCGAGGATGTACCAATATATATATAACAGTCTATATATATATATATCTTCTCCTTCTTCTTTTCTTTTCTTTTCTTTTTTTTAGTAGTAGTAAATAAGGCCTTACGCCGTAATAATGTAGTATCGTTGTAATGCTCGAGAAAATCTCGGAAGTCGGTTTTGCTAAAGAAGTTGTAATGTCCGGAAAATACGATTTCTGAATCAACTGCCGTATTCGGGTAACTTTTCTTAAGTATTTATGTTTGTTTTTGTATTTTTCGTTGTTATAATGTTTTAGGCTAAATATAATACTGGCCAAAACTATGTAATCGGTTTTATTTCGATCTTTCAAGTTAAAGAAATGTTGTTAAGTTAAAATGACTAAAATTGAGTTAATTGAATCTTTTTCTACTTTGATCATATTCATTTTGACATATTTAATAGATCTCGAGGAATTCATAATCTAATTATGAATTGACGCCGTAGTCGTGATTTGAAATAAAAGATAGAAAACCGGAGGTAAAATTGGCCGTGTGAACAACGTGATAACGGAATCCGATTTCTAACCAGGGTAAATTTGTTTTGGGAGAAATGAATTTTATTATAATTTGTACTTTTAGATCGTAATAATGTTAAATCATCGCTTTAATTGAAACTTAAACCGAAAGTTGAATCGTCCGGCTTTGACAACCGGAGCCTTTAAAATAAAATTGACCGCTTGATTTAACGGAATGACTCCTTTTATCTAAAGGTAGATTTGTACTTTCGGACCTGTTTAGATTAATTAGTTTACCGTAACAGTTGTGGATCTTGGACTGATGACAATGGACATAGGACAATTTCATACACTCGTAAGAGGAGGAATTGTTTACCTCAGGAGTGCACCGTTTCACTTACTCAATTGGACCTAAAATAAAAGGAGAGATCGAACACATTTCAATTAATCGAAAAGATCGTATAAACCAATTATATAAGTTTTGGCCAGTTCTCTAAAAATTATCTATTAATATCTTGGTACCTATATATTTATATCTATATATATATTTTGCAATTTATGTACATCTATATATATTTATATATCTATATATATTATATTAGAATAACTATTAAATTACATATTTATTTTATGTTAACTAGAATAGTAGTAATCATGTGTGATAAAATTGCGATTTAGATCGAAAGTTAATAATGACTCTTTTGGTGTTTAACCACACGTAAAATAAATTACCAAGTTCCCTGAGGATTCGACACCTGACTCACCATACTAGCACTACAGTTTGACCCGGTACACTGCCGGTTAGGATCTGTATAGCCTAGAAAAGGTCCGTCAAAAGCTCAATGAGGTAACCATGAAAGATCACTTTCCCCTTCCATTCATTGACCAGATGCTCGAGCGCCCTGGCGGGGCACGATTTTATCAAGCTTTCCTAGATGGATATTCGTGATATTTCCGGATACCCATTGATCCAAATGACCAAGAAAAGACCACCTTCACCGCCCTTATGGTACATTCGCGATATAGACGAATGCCGTTCGGCCTCGCAATGCCCTTGACTACATTTCAACGATGTATGCCGCCATCTTTGACGGGCTTGTAAAAAGTGTATGGAGATTTTTATGGACGATTTTTCGGTTTTTGGTCATCTTTTGATGATTGCCTTGACAATCTTGATCGGTGTTATCCGGATGTGTGAAAAGAACCTAGTACTTAATTGGGAAAAATGCCATTTCATGGTAGATGAAGGAATAGTTCTTGGCCACAAGATCTCCGCCAAAGGTATAGAAGTAGATAGGGCCAAGGTAGAAGCTATTGAGAAGATGAGTTACCCTAAGAATGTTCGGGAAGTCCGAGGTTTTCTCGGACATGTCGGCTTCTATAGGAGGTTCATTCAAGATTTCTCCAAGATAGCCAAGCCCCCATCCACTTTACTAAAGGAAGACGTTGAGTTTAATTTTGATGAAAGTCGCAAGCAAGCGCTTGAGGAGCTTAAGGATCGTTTAATATCTCGCTCTGATTCTTATATCCTTTGACCGGAACCTACCATTTGAGCTTATGTGCGACGATCAAACTATCTTTGTTGCCGTTTTCTAAGGGCAAAAGATCAAGGGGAAGTTCCAAACCTATCTATTACGCAAGTCACACATTGAACCCCTCTCAAGTTAACTATACTACTATCGGTAGGAACTACCGGCGTAGTCTTTGCTATGGACAAGTTTCGTAGTTACTTGTTAGGAGCTCAAGTGATCGTGTGGACTGATCACGCTGCTTTGCGTTATCTGATGACTAAGAAAGAGGCCAAACCGCGCTTACTACGTTGGATATTGACCCTACAAGAGTTTGACGTTCAAATTAAGGACAAAAAGGGCAGTGAGAATGTAGTAGCGGATCATGTGTCTAGGATGTTAATCGAGGAAAAGAATGAACCGGATGATATAGATCTTTACTTTCCTCTGAGAACATCATGTTGATAGATGGCCGCTCCCGATGTTCCATGGTATTCTTCCATTGTAAACTACCTTCATGGCCGTTATCTCGATCCGTAGATGTCTTATCGTGAGAAGAAAAAGTTCTTCTCGGATTTAAAATATTTCGCTTTGGGATGAACCTTATCTTTTCAAGATCTCAGAAAGATGGTTTGCTTAGAGATGTATTCCGTAATCGAAAGCAACGTGACATCATTGAGCGAAAGCCCACAAGTGGACCCACAGTGAGGTCACTTTGGTCCGTGGAAAACCGCTGCTAAGATCTTTCAATCCGGTTTCTATTGGCCTACGATCTTTAAAGATACGGAAGCTTTCAGTAAAGCTTGTGATAGGTGCCAAAGAACCGGTACTCTGACAAGCGCTTTGACATGCCTTTAAAACCCATCCTCGAATGCGAAGTCTTTGATGTCCTGGGTATCGATTTTATGGGACCATTCCCATCATCTTGCGGTAATAAATACATCTTAGTCTGTGGGATTACGTGTCTAAATGGGTGGAGGCCCAAGCCACTCCTCACAATGATCATAAAACGGTAATGAAATTTCTAAAGAAGAATATTTTCGTGAGGTTTGGATGTCCACGTGCCTTGATCGATGATGAAGGGACGATTTCTGCAATCGACCCCAGAGAAAGTGCTTGAGAAGTATGGTGTTCGTCATAAAATTGGCACACCGTATCATCCGATGACTAGTGGTCGAGTTGAAAGAGCAACGAGCATTAAGAAAATCTGGAGAAGACTCATTATGATCATAGGAAAGCTCGAGTCTAAAGTTGGATGATGTACTTGTGGGCATATCGAATCGCTTATAAGACCCCCATGGGTACGCCACCATATCAAATGGTCTCACGGAAACCATGTCATCTCGCTCGTCGAGTTAGAGCATAGAGCTTATTGGGCTACAAAGTTTCAACTTTGATTCCCAATCTTGTGGGAAGCATCGACTACAAAGTAGCTATACATGAGCCGGACGACCGCACTCCAGGCCTATGAAAGTGCCAGATTAGTAAGGATAAGATGAAGCTACTCCACGATGCTAAGATTAAGAGAAGAGAATTTCATGTCGGCGAACAAGTTCTTCTATATAATTCCAGGTTACATCTGCTTCTGGAAAGTTAAGGACACGCTGGTCCGCCCTTTCGAGATTCTCCAAATCATTCCGGGAGGCGTTCTAGAACTTACGTGGTTATAGTGGTGAACCGCTTGAGTCAACGGTCAAAGATGCAAACACTATATTGGTGAACCTAAAGAGACATCTTTGATTGTTAAATTTCGATATTCTCGGATGTGGTGTTACTCAGTCGAAGAATTTGACGAGTTATCACCCGACTTGTTCTCCGAGGATGACGGTAAAGTGATCCGTCTGAAGAAGTTCTAGCAGTAGTGGCCGATATGGAAGAGTTAGAAAGGGAGCGACAACTTAAACGCCATCGAGGAGTCGAGGAGAAAGAACACAACCATGGGGAGACTTAAGAAGGTTTGGAGAGCTTTCAAAGATTTCACCCCATGTGTGAGATGTCAAGCTTCGCAGCCCACACTACTTGATCGAGAGCTCAAACGAGGTAATGGGTCGCGTAGAAAGAATAAATGGCCTCGATCCAGCCGAGCTTACAATGTGTCGAGCTAACGACATTAACCAAAAGCGCCACTAGGGGCAACCTAGATATCGTTCTTTTAGTTATTTTGTTTTATGCTTTGATAGTGTTAGTATTTAAGTTTAGTTTATTCGGCTTTTAGCCTTATTAAGTTTTTGTTTTTATCTCACGCTTAGTTGTGTCGTCTAGATATGGATTTCGGTGTTCACCGGAGGAGTTACCTTTCCTTGAGGATTCCACTCATTACTCGTAGATGACGGACCGGGAGGAACCATCGCTTTGCACGTAGATTTTGACATTAGTACCCGCATCAAGACGGTCACCTATGTTCTCATTGTTCCCCGTTGTTCGGGAGGTGGAGACTTTACTACCGAGGAGTTACAGCGGCTCTAGGATCGCCCTTACACCATCCTCAATGATCCGATGTTGTCGATTTATGAAGGCTAGTGTCGCAAGTCGAGCACTTTCGAGGTGTTGATGTAGCCGGTGAGGACTGGGTTTACAAGATGAGTATGATTTCCTCCGGCGATTGACATGCTCCGCCGCCTCATTCGAAAGTGATCGATTGGTCGGACATTTATGATGACTAGCGTTCTTAGGATATTTCGCCGAGCAAACGACGTAAAACAAAGCGCCGAGTGGGAGGCAACCCAACGTTTTCCTTTGTTTTTATTTATTAGTAATTTTGTACTTCATTTGCTTTTTATTTGTATTTTTGAAGTTTTATTTAAGTTTAATAAGAAAGGGCAATTTTGAATTTGATGTGTATGGGAATTTTATGATTTTTGCACTTAAACTGCGTGGACGCCCGCCCGTAACTCTCTGGACGCCCGTCCGCTTTGCTCATTTCGTGACGAAGCGCCCACTAAGCCTGGACGCCCGCTCGCTTTATTCCTCCAATCTCAGATGTGATTTCAAATCTTGACGAAGCGTTTAATAAACGGACGCCCGTCCCGCTTCATTCGATTTCCCGGTGGACGCCCGTCCCATCGTGTTGGACGAGCGCCCAACCTCGCTCGCCTATTATACCCCATCATCGAGTGAACCTCACTTTTTCGTAATTTCAAAACGCAAAACGGTTTCTCTCCCTCCTTTTGCCCTAAAATCGCCGATTCTAAACCATTTCGAGCGATTCAAAGTGCTATAGGCCGCCTTGATACCCTCTCTTTGATTTTCATAACCAAATCCCCAACACACGATATTTTTGGAGAATCAGACCCACTTCAAATCGACTTTTGAGCGAAAAATCCGATTTTGGGAGCCAATTTGGTGTTGTTTGACTAATCTTCATCTCGATCAAGATCTACTCACCCTACTTGGTAAGTTGGTAACAACTTTTCCTGGATTTCATTCACGCTTTTGTGAGTTCGATCTTTGGTCGGCTCGCTTTCTTGAATGTCACCTTAATTTGTTTTTTTTTTCCGGTTTTGGTGTTTCTTTTCCGCTTGCTTTGGTGATGTGGTGTTGTGATGGGTGATGAATGGGTTGTTTGGTGATGATTATGGATGTGGTTTGTGGTTTGGTTGATTTGAAATCCCGCTTTGGATGATAAACGGGTATCCTTTGTGCACATTTGGACCGCTTGGTTTAGATTAGGCGTGGAAATGGTTCATAAGAAGGCGCGCCAGAAGAGGCATGGTAAGGAAGTGGCCCGGAGGAGGCGGGAAGAAGCGAAAGAGATTGACCCCACCTTAGTTGATCCTAACCGGGTGTGAGTATTCGTGAGCAACCCCTCAGAGCCACCCAAACTAGGGCAACCTTACGAGATGAGCCAACCTCGAATCTGAGACGGATGATGATGTGCCTTTAGTACGGATGCCGAGAGTTCGTAGAGGTGGAGGTTCGTCTGTAGTGAGAAAACGGTCGATGCTACCCGGGAAGAGGAGCCGGTTGTACCTGGGGCGCAGCCTCCTGTAAGAAGTCTAAAACCGCTGCCCCGATGCCATTGCCTCGCAAGCTTCGTGAACCCTGAGAGCTCATGAAGTTTATACCAAACACTATTTTTCGAGAAACATGTTGGTTGAGAGGGCTATTTTGGAGGCGAAGGTCGATCCGGGTTCGTTAAGTTTGCTTAAGGATAGAAATGGGAAGCCTTGATGACAATCCCGACTACCCCGGTGAATAGCTCCTAGTTCGGGAATTTTATGCCAACTGCTCGAAACCGACTTGGGGTCAAAGGTAGTCGTGGTTCGAGGGGTGGAGGTTCCCTTTACACCGGAGGTGATTAATCGGAAATACAACTTAGCGGCTTTCGGTGGTCGGGACTATAAGGAGGAGATTGTGCATGACAGAGTTTGGGACAGATCCTTTGGAGGAGTTGAGATTGAGAGTTTGCCCGGATGTGGCCTCGACGCTGAGACCGGGAGGAGACCGGAAGGAGTTGGTTACCACGACTGGACGGAGGATTGGAAGGTCCAAAGGTCGATTCATTCGTAATCGGTTGTTGCCTAAGAACAACTTGACACATTTTCATATAGGTGACCCGGAGTGTTGTATGCGCTGACATTTGGTTTGAATGTGGATGTGGGACGAGCTTTGTATGACGAGATCTCGATCAATCGAAAGGTTTATACACGGAGCTTGATCATACCTCATTTGATCCACAGTTTGTGTCTCGATGCCGGTGTGCCTGAGTTTGGGGCGGATCATAAACCAAAGAACCCTAGGCCTATACAGAGGGGAAAAGAGTAAGCCCTCGACATTCTCGAGCCGGAGGCACCTACGGAGCCTGGTTCATCGGCACCACCTCGTGCCTCCTCCTTCCTCCTTTATCTCCCGCCGCCGATGCGGTTAAGCATGGCCAATAGTTTCCGGAATGGCTCGGTGATATTCGGGATACACAGAATAACATATTGACGATTCTTCAAAGCATCCAGTGAGGGCCGGCAACCGAGGATGACAGAATCTTCAATCCGAGCTCCGTTGATTATCTTTTATCGATGAGATCGAGCAGGTCATTGCGGATGCTTTACACGACTCGAGTCATCTTCGATGAGGAGCAAACGACTTCGGCAAATAGTGGCTACGGCACCACCTTTCCTGACCTCCTCCGATCCTCCACCGATGATTCGCGCGCCGAGCCAACCTTGATCTTATTTTTTGTCTATTTTTTACATTGGTTGTTTTGTATTGACATTTTTACTTTTACGGTTCGTTGTAATTTTGATATTGCTACTATTTATTTTCGATGGACCTTGTAAGCCATAAGGCGCGAGCGTGCTTTTCATTTCAACCGTGTTTCAACTTTCTCGATGTATTGAGTGCTCTCACTTTGATTTATCTTTATTTTTGATGTCTCTTTTCATGTTGGTATGACTCCCGCTTTTCCCGAGATGGTTCCATGTTGTCTAAGATGTGCGTATCTACATTGTCCAAGTTATACATTCGTGGTATCATTATGAAGGCTCGGCCCGACCAACGATTCGAGTTTCGATTTAAATCACCTAAGTCTTTTCTTTTTCTTTCGTTTTGCACAACATGAGGACATGTTGATTTTTAAGTGTGGGGAGGGAATGTTTCGATATGTATCTACACATTTGTTTATTTCGTAATGTTTCTATGCAAATGAGCTAAAATTTTTAAAAATTTTCCGACACTGTTGTTTTTGTTTTGTCCCGAGTAGGCAATACATGTTAATGTTCTTTGTTTTCGATAGTCATCTATGCTATGTATCATATATTTGGTAAGTTAGATGTTTCACCTGACACTATTTTTCACGAGCCATAGTGAATGATGAGCTAATTTATAAAGCTATACCCCTTTTGGATTAGTAGTTTTTGATTATCTCGTAAGTCATGTGCTTAGTGCTACGTATATATCGTGAGATTTATGATAGTTTGTATTTAGATCCGAAGTATGAGGTACTGTGAATATCTAGAAGTTTGAATGTGATAAGCAACACGTAGCTATTGTCAAGTGAAAAAGTTGAATTAATATGAAATTATTGGGTGTGTCGAAAGCTAGTCGATGATTTGAGTGAGATAGGGTATACCACGTATGTCCTATACCACTATGATGACTAAAAGCTCACGACAGTCAGAAGAAGCTGCCTTATGATTGGAGTAAGGTAGGGTATTATCTCGAAATGTCCTATTCTCTGCTATGACAGGCAAGAGCTCATTCTCGATGTGTGTTTTAAGTGAACAGTTAAATCAACTCGATAAAGTGTTATGAAATGTATATAAGACTAAGTTATCGCTCTATCTTATCCCCAGTATAAACCGATAGATATGTTGTAGTGGATTATCCTCTCGAGTATTTCGTAAAGGCCCTAGATATATTCGATCATTCTTTTCGGATATATCACGCTTGTAGGGTGCATCTTATGAGTGTCCTTTATTACTAGTCTACAAGGGGGTATTAGCTAGTTTTGCTTTGAGTTTCTCGAGTTTGGATATAGTGGAAGTTTATTATGGCTATGCACACGCACAAGGGTGAACTTCTGATTGATTGGATACGTGTTATGCACGTTTAGATGTCTGTTTTTCTCTCGAGCCTAACTTTTGTTTTGTTTTGCTCGGGACGAGCAAAAGCTTAAGTGTGGGGGAGTTGTTAAGGGTGAATTTATACGATTTATAATGCTATATTCTATGATATTTTTCCCCGTAATTGTACTAAATTGCATAAGAAACGAGGGTTTAATGGATATATTGAGCAAATGATATTTTAAATGAGTTAATCGCAAACTAGGTTGATTTATGTGTTTTAATTGTGATTTTATGATTATTTGAGCATTATTACATTTTGCGATGTTTTTATGTGTTATAGATACATGTTGGAGGCTCAAAAGATGATCAAAGGTTGATTAAGTTCGAGCTAATTGACGATAAAAGAGATAATGAAGAAGTGGGATAGAGATAGAAGAGATAAAGATCAATAAATCAAAATCGATCATATCAAATCAAGGCGTCCAATATCTCCGCCCAAAGGATGGACGGGCGTCTGATGCAGCTTGGACGAAAGGCCCAGGGTGTCATCTTTGATTCGTGAAGTTTGGACGCTGGAGTGGATGCCGGATGGACGAAGCGTCCTGGTCATGACTCGCCCGATTCAAGTATTATTGAAGAGTGGACGGGCGCTCAAGGTTTCGACGACGGGCGTCCGGTGGCCGACTTAGCGTGAACCGACTTTAAAATCTATATATAGTCGGTCGCTTTTCTCCACAAAAGAGGATCATACACACATTATTCAAAACCCTAAACCTAGGGGCGCTTTAGGCTGCGTTTTCATCTTTTATTCCTATTTTCATGCTCTTAATTTAGATTAAACACTAGTTACTTTTTATGTACTTTTTCTGCAAATTTGAGTTGCTGAGGATGTTCAGAGGCTAAAAGCTTCATCAAACGAGTATTGTGAAGCCGTCCAACAATTGTTGATTTCGTTTTCTTCGATCATACTGTGAGTTTTTAATAAAGGTTGTTTCTTATTCATGTTTATTCATGTTTAATTTGCTTTTATATCGGAAGATATGCATGTGTTGATCGTTTATTGTTGATGGAAGTCTTAATAAACCCTAGATCACCATGAATAAGAATAGTAATTCGAATCTATAATAACGGAAGTTAATAGGTCTGATTACTAGTTTATAAACACAAAGTTTGCACCTTTGATTATTAAACGCGTTAATCTTACATCGGAAGATAATAGATTGATAGATGAACTTTCTAAGGAATTAGGGTTCATGTCTAGGTAAGGTGAATCACAATCAATAAAACCGCACTATAATCGAGATAGGAATCAATGCTTGTTGGATAGGTGGATCAATCCTCGTTTGCTCGTTATAAATTTGATTTAAATCCTTAAAAGCTTGAATTTGTCTAGTTAGTTACTTTTATCCGCATCTTAGATTAGTTAGTTTAAATTGGTTCGCGACCGTATCTTCCTCGGCTTTAGATCATCTCTTTCCGTCCAGCTTTTACGCTTTAGTTAAAGTTTAATTTACAGTATTTGTTTATTTTTATCCGTTATTTAGCTTAGTAATCGTGACATAGGTTAGTTAGGTAAAAACTAGAAACCACAATCGTTTAGTTCCCCGTAAGATCGACCCGGCATTAGCCTCCATACTACGATCCTTATACTTGAGGTTAACCGGATTATTACTTGTTTATTTTGTGTTGATAAAATCCGTAACAGTAGAGCTCTTCACCGGTGATAGTGGCGTTGGTAGATACCATGGTCACGAGCGAGTCATATTCCGGACCGAGTCCGGCGAGAACATAGGTGATAAAATCGTCCGGCGAGAGAGGGTGGCCGGCCAAATGGAGCTCGTCCGCCAGATTTTTAATTTTGAAATAATATTCTGAAGCCGAAAGCTCGTGTTTTCGGGTGGTTGCGAGTTCTTGACGAAGCTGGATTAATTTTGCACGGCTCTGAGAGGAGAAGGACTGTTGCAGCGCCGCCCATATGGCGGCTGAAGTGTCGGTTGTATAAACTTGGAGTAGAACCTCGTCGGTCAGAGAGGCCGTGATCGCGGAGAGGATCATCTGGTCGGTGGTGGTCCAGGCGGCAAGGTCTTCTTCGTAATCAGGGTCCGGCTCTGATTTTCCAGCGGCGGTAATCATGGTAGGGGACGGTGGTGGTATGGTGCCGTCCACAAAGCCAAAAACGCGTTGGCCCTTCATGTAAGGCATGATTAGAGCTTTCCACAGATTGTAGTTCATCCGGTTGAGCTTCGTAATGTGAAGGGAGGATCGTGGAATAAACGTTGGGTAACGTTGACTTGCCTGAGATGCGGCCTTGTCAGTCATGGTGATTAGTGTGGCTGCTGCTGCGGGTAGACGGCTGGTGATCGGTGTTGCTGCTGCTGCGTGTGTTGTTGTTGTTGTTGTTGTTTTTTTTTGCCGGAGAAGACGACTGAAAGTACAGGTGCGGCAAGGGGCTGGTTTCACGATTAGGTTTTTTTTTTGTGTTGGATCAACCTTGCTCTGATACCATGAGGTAATTGACGTATTGTATTATATGATAAAAGTGTTACAATGGTGGGTATATATATACACCATACAAGGGTACAACGGTAATAACAAAATACAAAATAATAATAATAATAATAATGTATCAAGACTACGTGGTATCAATCATATCCTCAACAAACGTAATGGGTGACACAATCTAATCTTCTACCCTCGATTTTGATGAGTCTCGATTGGTTGTGATGTAGACACATCAAAACCAATGATGAGATATTATGTTGTGTCATCAATTGTGTCAATTTGATTGTGGCACGATCATTACTCTTTGTTTATAATTTTTAATCGTCCCCTACATGATACACGGGTTTACAGACTAGTGTGTATATATATATTTTTAATCAATTGATACTGTAACGCCCCGTTCCCGGACACCGAGTCCTTATCCGGAAATCGAAACGTTCGGCACACATAATATTAAATAAATAATATTACACGTAAGCCTCTACTACGTCGTATCAAATAAAAGCAAACGGAAGCTAAAAGACTCGGGTAAATTTGTCCAATTAACCAAGAATAGAAATAAAAAACTAAAGAGGAAATGTAATATTATTACATTGAAGAAACCAACGAATCCAAAAATGTACGAATTCCAAAGTACTAGAAGTAAACTACATAATCCAATAATAATCCAAGTCTATGAAATAAATGAATAATAAACATGGTCTTCAAGTCCGGCGTCCTCAAACGTCGTCATCAAAGTCCTCCTCGAACTCCTCATTTACCTGTTCGTCTTCTCTCTCCCAAACACATAAATAAACATGCATTTGAGGTAAGTACATTTGTACAAAGTAAGAAGTAGAAGCTACAATTTAATTAAGGTTATTATTAAAGGTGTTATCTTAGTGAGACCGACTCAATTTAGGGTTCATTCCATGCCCATCGACACGTCATGACTATACGTTTCTAGCTTAGCCTATCTTTGTTACATCATTACTCAAGGACACAATGCATGGTGAAAATTCCACCACGAGATATACTTGCCAACTACGGTGATTAGCACCGGTAGTCCCGGGATCTTCCCGGTATGCATATACGTTCGATGGATTTCCTCCACTACCCTTCAGCCTTTTGAGCCAGTAGCGTTGTCCATCGTTTATGAACGTATCACATCGCCGATTTGAATCAGTGCCTAACCAAGAATAGATGACGTTTTAGCTTTTACTACACTTATGTAATTATTAATGTGAATTAACTAGTCGCCTAAGTGTTTCAAAATATTACTCACCTTATCAGCTCTACTCCCTCACATAGACAACTAGACATCGCATCCTATCAATTACACAGACATTGATGAACCCTAGTTCATCAAAGCACAAGCCCTTTCATGCCTTTCCGACGGATCCGAACTTCAACTCCCTTTAAGAGTACATTCGATGTTTTAACTGAACGAATCAGAAGTTCAATCGAAGCTTGTTCAAATTTAATTAATGTTCACATATCAGGATTAAGGGATTAAAACAGTGAAAACACGATTATGAAGCCAAAAACCTAGCTGAACTGCTAAAATAGTAAAAACAAGGTAAAACCGGTCAAACGCCCGTTTGACATCCTATGGACGCCCGTTTGGCATTGAACGCCCGTCCACTAACCCCAGACGCCCGTCCGTAAAAAATAGCTACATCTTGAATCAAAAGTCTGACCTCAAACGCCCGTCTGCCCTGTGCAGACGCCCGTTTGAGCTACTAGGGTCGCGAACGCCCGTTTGCCTAATGCAAACGCCCGTTCGCCTGGGTTTTTCCCAAAACGCTAAAATCTTCAAAACGTGATTCCTGAGCCGCTTCTAACCTAATTAACCTCGATTTCAACTCAGTAAAACGTAGAAAACATATCTAAACGTCTATGATCCTTTGATCAACGAAAAAGCCCATCTTTCTTGCATCTACGCATCATAAGACATGATCTAAACTTCAATAACGATAATTGAAATCGTAGGAAGAGTCTCTTATCTTTTTAGCAGCTAAATCCAAGTCAAAACTCAGAAAAAAAAAAACAGCTAAAACCGTCCCGTTTCTGTAGAAAACATGTGTGATAAATCCAAACTTAGATTAGATTCAATCACACGCTTCTAAACGACAAAAATACGAATTGATGAGTTTGAATCCATCAAAATCGAAGATGAACTGAATTAGGGCTTACACATACCTTATCAAAGCTTCAACTTTCTGCAATCAAAACGTTTCCTTCTTCACAACGATTCCGGTGCTCGACTCTGATCTGAAAACCGTTACGATATGACTTAGAAATGATGAACAAAACCCTCAGCCCTAATCTTGCTCTCTCTCTCACATGCAGACGATGAGTTTTGAAGGTGGAAAAATCTGATTAAAAGTTTTAAGGGACTGATTAGGCTAATTTTTCCTTAAATAGGAAAAATCCCAGTATTACCTAATTGCACTGATTTTCCTTAATCACCCTTATTAAACCAGATTTTCTTCCTTAAATATTTACATATATATATCTCAAAAATATATACATAAATATCCAAATTATTAAACTCCGAATAAAAGGAACCGAACCCAATATTTTGTTTTCGCAAAATGACACGTCTGTCATTTCCCGAAAATTGGAATATTACAGATACCACGTTGAATACGCCCATACTTGATTAGAAAATGTTCCACTCAGAAACAATTCATTCTTCTTAATGGAATATTTGCCTTTAGATGGTGACATAAAGACATTACATTTTTTTGACTTGATACTTGATAACTCAATCTTCTCCTATTGTATGAGACTATATCTTACTAGGTGGACATTTGTATTACTTTAGAGCTTACTGAATCTATAATATATTAGCTATGCTTCTAGCATTTCTTTGTTGGGTAAGCAATACATTATCCTTAGAATGTATTTCTTGAATGTAGCATTTTGTTATTCTGTCCAAGACACTATTCTACATCCTTAAGCGTTTTCTATGTAATGTAATGAAAACTAATGCATTTTTTTGTCAATTTGTACTCAATTTCTTTGCCATGGTTTATTTCATCACCCCAAAACAAGAGTATCAATCTCTTCCCAGGGCTTAGGGCCCCTCAATGCCGTGCCTTGCACGACAAATCCCATTAGTTTATATATATAAAACAACGAATGTTGAACCATGCATATACTTTTCCCCTTCGTACAATGACTAAATTGTAATCTAATATGCATACGCCATATATACGTACATAAAGAAGCAAACATAATCCGAAAACCCAATTAAATCAGCTTTAAAGAGAAACATATCGACGATGACGATGACTAGGTGAAAGGATACTCTAGTAAAAGTATTGTGTTTGTCGAAATCGTAGTAAAGAAGGGTTACTCCTTCAAGATATAACGAATTGAACTAGAATTACTCAAGATTAAATGAAGAACATTGGAACAAGAAAGAAGAATTCCTAGAAAATTCAAAACAGAAAGGGCGGGAAAATTTGTTTCTTTAAATTCATGAAGTAAAGCTATAGAATCTTATTTTTAAACTTTCTAATCGATCATTTACAGCTCCAATTGGAGTATATATAAGCCAGATAAGATTCATCGCCACCAACAGATTTTAACAAACTCTGCTGCTAAATGTTCGACTAAATACCACTTAGACAAAATCAGCTCCATCTTGCATATGCTTCAACACCTCCCTCCCCCCTCAAGCTTGACTTGGGCAATGAAAGGACAGAGTGAAGCTTGCAAAATCAGCTCCATCTTGCATATGCTTCAACACTTAGTTTGCTTGGCAAAGGTCCTTCAGAGGATAGACCTGCAGTAATCTATTAAAGGTGGCTTTGTCCAATGGCTTTGTTAAAAGATCTGCAAGTTGATTCTGTGTTTGTATTGGGAGTGGCTTAATGACATTGTCTAGGTATTTTTCCCTGATAAAGTGACAATCTATCTCAATGTGTTTAGTTCTTTCATGGAAAACTGTATTTTCCACAATATCTAATGCACTTTGATTGTCACAATACATGGGTACAGTGTCTATGTGGGGAATTTGAAAATCTTTAAGTAGGTATAGTATCCATTGTATATCACATGTTGTTATGGCCATTGCTCTATACTCTGATTCACTTGAGCTCCTTGAAACAGTTGGTTGTTTCTTGGATTTCCTTGAAACTAAGGCATCACCAAGGAAAATCAGGAAACTAGTCACATATTTTCTTGTCTTTATGCACCCTGCCCAATCAGAGTCACTAAAAACCTTGAGATTTGGCTGAATGTTGCTAGGAAAGAAGAGGCCTTTTGTTGGTGCAGACTTTAAGAACCTCAATAATCTATGAGCAGCTTTGAGATGAGCCTCATTTGGCTTGTCTAGAAATAGACTCAATAGTTGTATACGAATGGCTATGTCTGGTCTTGTATTTCCAAGGTATAACAACTTTCCTACAAGGCTTCTATAGTATGTATTGGAAGTAATGGTGCTTGAACCTCTGTTAAGTTTTGAGATGTGCCCATTGGTGTTTGAATTGGCTTGCAATCTAGGTAACCAAACTCCTTCAGAAGATCAAGACAATACTTTCTTTGATTGATGACTATTCCAACTTTTGATCTTGTAACTTGAAAACCAAGGAAATATCTAAGCTCCCCTAGGTCTTTGATTGTAAATGTTGTTTGTAATAGATCCTTAAGTGACTGGATAGCTGTTAGGTCTAGGCTTCCAACAATTATGTCATCTACATAAACCAACAATGCTATGAAATATGCACCAGAACCCTTTGTGAACAGGCTATGGTCATTGGGTGATTGGTGGTAACCATTGTCTACTAAATGTTGTGTTAACTTTCCATTCTGTTGCCAACTTGCTTGCTTAAGTCCATATAAAGATCTGTTCAATTTGCAAACCATTCCTTGTGTGTTTAGATCAGGTGGTGCTCTGATATAAACATCTTCTTCTAAATCTCCATGTAAGAATGCATTATTTACATCCAGTTGATGTAAATGCCATCCCTTTTGTGTTGCCAAAGCCATGAATAACCTTATTATAGTCTGTTTTTCCACAGGAGAAAATGTTTCTAAGAAATCTATGTCTTCAGTCTGTTTAAAGCCCTTTGCAACAAGTCTGGATTTATACATTTCTATTGATCCTTCTGACTTTGTTTTTATTTTGTACTCCAATTTGCAACCAATTGGTGAGACACCTGCAGGTAGATCTACCAATGTCCAGGTGTTTGCCTTGTTCAATGCCTCAAATTCCAAGTTCATAGCATCCTGCCATTTGGGATTTTGAGTTGCTTGAGCATAGGAGTTTGGTTCCACTTCTCCATGGATATTTGCTAAGAAGCCCTGATAACTTGAAGACAAGTTAATATATGACATTGTTGAAATAGTGTGCTAAACTCAATCGGGTTGGACCGGATCCGACCGGGTCGGATCATTTGTACTATTTCTTTATGTTTGTACATATATCAAATGGATTTTTTGTTATTATTATATATTTGTTCGTTCAGCGGACCAATTGTGATATTGTATATATAATAACGTCCCTAGTGTCAAAACTGTGAAAGAGAATCATAATAGTGATTATGATTGATGAGATCTCGACTACTTTAAAATGTTTGATACTTAAATGTCTCTAGTCGTATGTGCTATTAAATGGGACATTAATAGTACGATTAGACTAGCACGTATTTGATGTCTTCTATCTTATTGAAGGTAGGGATATATCTCGTCTATCAAAGTGTAAAGACACTTGGATTGTACGTGGACGTGTATTATAGAATACGTACGTTAGACTGACCCACTTACTTTATTATGTGTCACACTATGTGGCGGTTGTGTAATTATCCTAAGACCGGAGTCTTCATGACATCACGGTGTGGATTGTCATACTTTGACAATATTGAGGTTTCCCCTAGCCATAGGGCGATCATGCGGTAGTGATTGGGTGTGATACTGAAGCATGCGTAGGATTCACGTTGCTCGTCCGGAAATCGCGTATTCTATGATTAGGAGTAAATATATGAAAGGGTCTTCTTATAAAGAATGTCTTATTCTCGAAAGTCTTTGCAAAGCGGAAGTAATACGTTACTTCGAGAGATAGGATATCCAGATTATAAGACGCGGTCGTTGATGTTTGACACTCGACATACGACCGTATGGATATTGTAACATCGATAGGATTCTATTTATAGGGTAAATGTTTCACATGAAAGGTAGTAGTCATTGCATTTGACTCTTCCGATGATTGGGGGTCACGGTGTGTTGCTTGACACTATTCCGTGATCGTTAGGTATGAAGGGTATCATAGTAAATGCACTTTATGCCTACGGACATCATATTCGGAAGCCTATCGGGTCACACACATAAGGACTTCTAGCCGGATTAAAATGCGGTTATGGTGATAACCAAATAAGGAAAGTTTTATGTCGATTATAAAGTGTTATAGTGATTAAATTAATATAGTGGTATTTATTTATTATGAATAAATTGAATACAAGATATTAATTGTGTTGATTAATTAAATATACATAATTGATGTATAGGTCCAAATTATTATGTGTATATGATACACATGGATTTTGCAAATTGATTAATCATAGTATTATATTAATTAATTAAGAATATTTCGGGAGCCAATATATGTATATATGTGGCGCCACGTAGTGTATTATGATACACTAGAATTGTGCAATTAATTAATCATGGTATGTATTAATAAATATAGATTTACACATATGTGTAAATTTATTTATGGTAAATACTTTAAAGATATATTCAATATTAGATATTGTCAATATATATCTTGGAAATATATTTAACATAAGATATTGAATATTAATGTGATAAATCTAGAATATATATTTTTCTTATTTTACTAGTAAAATGTTTTTTTTCTCCTTATTCTATTAAGAAGCTTCTCCTAATTAGTTTTTGGGGCACAAGGGGCGCACCACCCTCTATATAAGAGAGGGGTTGGCTAGCTCTTTTGTATCAACACAATTAGAAGAGTTCTAATTTACTAGAAAATATGAGAGCTTCTTATAGAGAGTTTGAGAGAGAGAAAAGGTCGGTCTAGCAACCGAGTTTTTTTTGGTAGAAATCCAAGGTGGGATTCCGGTGGGCTGTTCATGTGGACTAGCGGTAGAGGCCGAACGCTTGGGCGGCTCCGTGCACCACTACTCCTTCGTAGACGATAAAGCTTCTATCTTTTAGATCAGTCAAGGTAACTTTCTCGTTTACTACTTATATATTTGTTGCTTAAACGAAGTTGATCCTGGTTAAAAGGAAATAAATTTAAATTCCGCTGCGTTCACGCGTAGATTTCCTAACAGACATGACAGAATCAAGAGAATGTGGAAGAGTTCTTTTTGAAGTAATGGAACAATCATAGTCATTCAAGTATGAAGGGAGGTGTCTTTGTCTTGTAGGCCACCAAGGAGCCTCAAATACATGATTGGAATCATCTGTATTTGCATCTGTAGAATGAGTAGGGACTAAAACAGTAGGAGCATGAGACACATTATCATCTAAAACAAGCAATGGCAAGCATGGATTCTCAGAATGTTGACCATAATAATCAAGAGAGAAAGGAAACACGTGTTCATAAAATGTAACATTTCTGGAAACAGAGATGGACCTAGTATTTAATCCATAACTCTATATCCTTTTATATCAGGTTCAAACCCTAGAAAAACAGACTGTGTGCTCCTGTCATCAAATTTACCTCTCCCTTGTGCACGTGTGGAAACAAAGCACAAGCAACCAAACACCTTAAGATTGTCATAAAAATCATGACCAAAGAGTAAATTAAAAGGTGTTCTATTTTCTTGAAATGGGGTTGAAATAATATTGATCAAATAAACAACATGAGTGACACAATATCCCCAAAAATTTAGAGGTATATTTGACTGCATTCTCAATGCTTTTGCCACATTTAAAATGTGCTGATGTTTCCTCTCAATAAGGCCATTTTGTTTAGGTGTTCTGACACAGGATTTCTGGTGAACTATACCTTTCTTTCTGTAGATAGAAGTCATGTTAAACTCACCCCCATGGTCACACCTAATGGTCTTTATGCATCTGTCAAACTGTTTTCGAACAAAAATACAGAATGCTTGTAAAAGTGCATCGACATTAGACTTCGCTTTCATAAAAAAAAAACCCAAGTATACCTACTGTAATCATCCATAATAGACAAGAAATAAACTTCACCATTTATAGTAAGTACCCTATTAGGACCCCAGATATCAACATGAATCAAGTCAAAACAACTTTTAGCAACAAATGTGGTTACAGGAAAACTTGACCTTTTTTGTTTGGCCAATGGACAAATCATACAATCATTATGAGGCACTTTTATTCTACGATCTATAGACTGCAAAGACTTTATCCTTTGAAAAGAAGGATGCCCTAATCTAAAATGCCACAGCAAAGATTCTGAAACAGTACAAAAGTTACATAAGGTATTTTGTAAAACAGTAACAGGACTTTCAAAATCAGCAGTGAGAAAGTACAATCCATCCTTTTGATTAGGTAAACCAATCCTCCTCAAACTTTTGTGCTCCTGCACAATACCAAAGTCAGTGCCAAACAAAACAGTACAACCATTGTCGTTGACAAGTTGTTTGACAAATGCAGTTTTGATGTCTGGTAACTCAATTAAAACTGCATTTGTGATGGCTTTGAATCATGAACAACAACTCAATTACACGTTTGTTGGTTCAGATTCAGTAATCTTGGCCACATCTGCTCAGTTTTCCAATCTTGGATCAGAATGTAATGCAACAATAGGGCAGCAGTGTAGATTTCCTGGTCAAGGTAGAAGTCAAGGAAAAGGTGCATGAAGGGGTGGTTCATAGGGAAATTCCAAGAGGCATGTGTACACATATTGTGGAAAGGAGGGTCACAATCGATAAGTGCTACAAAAAGGTTGGATATCCACCCAATTTCAAGAATTATGGAAGTGGTGGAGGTTCAGTGGCCAATAATGTCATATCAGATGAATTTGATGACTTTATTCCTATTAATCCTGCCGATCAAGTCACTGCCAGTTCCAGCACAATTACTCAGTCTCAATATGACTATCTCTGGTCTCTAATTCAGAATATACATCCACCTTTTTTTCATTGTAATTTTGTTGTTATGGCGCTGGTTCTTCATCTCAAGGACAAGGTAACACTGGCAGTATGGCACACTGGATTTTAGATTCAGAGGCCACTAACCACATAACCTTTTCCCTTAATCATATGTTTGATGTCATATCTGCCACTGACCACATAACCTTTTTCCTTAGAGTTGAAGGCCCTGCTTAGATAAGAACATGCTTCTTGTTTTGATGTAAAACAACCCTTAAGACTTTTCCATATGTATATGGATCCAAAATCTTGTAAGACAAGTACTGGTGATTTGCACACGGCCACCTTGAGTTTCTAGAATGCTTCTGAGGCACTCTATGACCAGCAAAACACATCTTTCTTGAGCAGGTCATTCAAGGGTTTAGCAATAATCTCATAATAAGGCACAAATATCTTGTAGAATCATGTTAGGCCCAAACACCTCTCGGTATAATCACAGTATGGAGTTGGGGCCAATATAAAATGGCTAGAATATTGCTTGGGTCGGAATGCACTTCACACTAATGTATGATATGAACCAAGTATTCCACCTTGGTTTGTCCAAAAGAGAGTTTGGAAATTTTAGCATAGTATTGATTCTTCTTCAAAAGTTTTAGAACCACTTTAAGATGTTGTATGCGGGAACCAATGTCAGGTTTAAAGATTAAGATGACATCAAAACTACCAGCACAAACTTCCTCATGCAATGTCTCCACATCTCATCATACTTCTATGGCATCACTTTGAATTCAATTTGGTCAAGATGAGTTCAACAATAGTCTTTTAGAAATCATCCTCATTCATCGATCGATGGAATTCAGACCCTAAGTCTATTTTACAAAGTACTCTATTACTCCCTAACTCATCCAATAATTCATCAATTAGAGGAATATGGTAGGTATCATTGACATTCAAGTCATTCAACCTTCTATAATCCACATAACATCTCCAGTGTTCCATCTTTCTTTTTCACGGGAGTTATGGTGATGAAAATGGACTATTATTGTGTTGTATAATCCCCCGTTGTAGCATTTGATCCACCAAATACTCTATTTCATCATTCTGGTAATGAGTATACTTATAAGATTTTACTTTCACAAGTTCAACACCTTCATTTAAAGTTATGGTATGCTCATAGCCCAACATTGATGGCAATTCTTAGGAATTTGCAAACACCTCATTATACTCTTCTGGGACATGAGTTAGTTCTCTGGGCACATGATTCAGAGCCTGTTCATGTATCAAATAGATACTTCCTAAGAGCTTATAGGCCCTATTTATCAATTTCATAGAAAAGCTTTTGCAAATTATCATCTTAAGTTGAGCTTCTTCTATGTAACTTCTCAGCTTAATTTGTTCTCACTCAATAGTGAAAACCGCCTCCGGTTTGTTAAAGTCAAAGATCATATGGCTGTACCTTTTATCCAATCCACCTCTAACACAATGTCACAGCCTCTCAACTTCATCAATCTCACATATTGTTGGAAATTAACCTCTGGCATGATCCATGGCATGTTAGGACACTTAAATTCACTCATCATTTTGTTTCTGTCACACGTCTTCTTTTCCTCAAAAATGCATTTATGCTAAGCCTACTCTCTGATCATCCGAAACATCATGCATCTAGAAGTATATTTCACTACGCCGTATCTATTCCTTGGGTGATTCTCCATTAAACAAGGGGAAATAAACATTAAGAACCTTAGCTTCAACCTCAAATTTTGTATATCTACTTGACTTGAGTTAGCTACATACCTATATGACGTAGGTAGCGAGCCATCATGAGATGGTGGATGAGTTCCAGTCTGGTGAGATGACGACGAAGATGTTAGTGGAAAATGTATCACCCACCCTATCAGTCTTCTTCATCCACACTTAGCCAACGACACGTGCCGCCCAGGGCCAAAGGCCCCTCTTGTGGGTCGGCAAGCGAGCGAGCAAGCGGATCGTCGCATCTAGCCCGGACTCTGACTTAGAGTCCTGCAGACTTAGTGAATTTGTTTTGCAAACTTGCAGAGTCTCAGTTTGATGTCTGTCCTGCAAACTTGATGAGTTTGGCTTTTGCAAACTTTTTGAGTCAGACCTACAGACTTACTATTATTATGTTTAGGTTCTGACTTGTTAATTTATGTATTCCTTAATGATTATAAGTTAGTTTTGGAGCCTTTGGTATTCAATAAAGAAAATGGTGTTATGATATTCGGCCTATAAAAAAAGGAATATATTTTACAAAGAACACAACACAGTATTTCTGATTTGTTAATTTCTGTATTCCTTAATGATTATAAGTTAGTTTTGGAGCCTTTGGTATTCAATAAAGAAAATGGTGTTATGATATTCGGCCTATAAAAAAAGGAATATATTTTACAGAGAACACAACACAGTATTTTGACTCAACAAATGCCAGAATGTGGTTGATTATTATCTTTTAGAAGTTAGTATTTTCTAGATTGTAACACAGTAATCTGACAGCCAAAATATGGTCAGAATGTTTTATATCGAGTAGTTGGGTCATAGCCTCTTACCATAACAATCATTGTATGGGCGGAAGACCCAACTATGAGAAATCCACCAATCCCATATGATGTGATTCTACTTAATTTAATTCAGAAATTAAGTGTTTTTTTTTTATTGGAGAAGTTAAATGTTTTGGATGTTAAGATTTTTTTTTTTTTTTTAGTGTGTGGAGAAGTTAAATATTTTCTAGTTCCTTTAATACCTTCTGATCCAAATTACAATATAGGTGTGCTAAAACATTTTAATGTGTGGATAAATATGTGAATAAAATATGTGTGATAAGACATTTTGATGTGTTGAAAAACATTCTCTAAAATGAGAAGAAGATGTTATAGTGATTTTATGGCGAAGCTCTTTTATTTAATTTAATATGTCTTTGGCTATCTTGGTTCTTAGACAATAGAAGATGATGTTTCTTTTATTCCTGCTACCTTGGTTTTTAGAAATTATAATGGGAAGCTCTTTTATTTAATTTAACATGTCTTTGGCTATCTGGGCTCTTAGACAGTAGAAAAATATTTCTTTTAACATTTTTTTTTTGTGTGTGTGGAGAAGGTAAATGTTTTCTAGATCCTTTAGTACCTTCTAATCCAAATTACAATATAGATGTGCTAATACATTTTAATGTGTGGATAAATATGTGAACAAAATGTGTAATAAGACATTTTGATGCGTGGAAAAAATTCTCTAAAATGAGAAAATGTTATGGTGATTTTAACGCGAAGCTCTTTTATTTAATTTAACATATCTTTGGCTACCTTGGTTCTTAGACCGTAGAAGATGATGTTTATTTTATGAGAGATTTTATGGTGCAACCTTCCTCTTATTTTCACTCTCTTTCACATAATACACTTTTATCGTGTGTGAGAGATTAAAAATGAGTGGTTGTAATATATGTCACTTGGTAAAACCTTCCTACAACGGTTGTATTTTAAAATTTCACTTATTTTATTCATGCTGAGTTTCTTTGAAGTGACTCATTGTCTATAAAATAAAATAAAATATCATAGAAAGGTACATGATTTAAGAATATATGTTAATTTATAAAAATCTAACACAAAGAGAACGTTGTCTTGTTACTTGAGGTGAATCATCAAATTTATATCACCTTCAATTTCTTAATAGAAATAATATTTTATAATATGTAATCATTTCAAAGTCTCAACATAGACAAGATGCTAGATAAAGAAAATGGCTTTATTTATCGACATGAATTAAGTCCTGGGACGGACTCAATGTTATATTTGTGACATTATATCACCATATAAATCTCCTAAAAGATTAAGAGACGTGATAAATACTAGACCGGTTTCCGGGTAATAATATTATTTTAATGAATACAAATACAATGTTATGCAATAACTTATATATAAATTATATGTTTTATTTTCAGATAGTCATATCCGACTCAAATGTACCGGGTGAAGGTGAGCAAAAAAAATTATAATGCATATCAACCGGTGGCATGCACAGTCGACAGGTTTACATACTATATAAGGTTTTCATTCTAAACCTTATTTAGCATTTAAACCTTATATAGTATGTAAACCTGTCGCCTACGCATGCCACCGGTTGATATGCATTATAATTTTTGCTCGTCTTCGCCCGGTATATTTGAATCGGACATTACTATCTGAAAACAAAAAATAAAAAAATATATATATAAGTTATTGCATAAAATTGTATTTACTGTTATTATTTGGTACATTCCTTTTTGAAAGATTGTCATCCCTTTTCGACTCATTAATCTTTGATTTATCTGATCCCTCTGTCAACTTCTGGTTATCAATTTTTTGACCAATAAAGATTGTGGACAGCTTGGAGACCGTAACATTTCCTCAACCCCTACGCATCATCGCCGTCTTCCCTGTTATAAACAATCAATAATAGATTATAACAGCTTGCCTTATTACTACGCAAACATAAATATTATGATACAATAACGCATTGAGACTTCCCATACGGAACCCTACTAACAGTGCTGCATAGTTATAAAGACCTCGTTACCGAAATGATTCATGCGGTGGGGGGTCCTAATATATTCTAACATCCACACCATAAGAAATCATGTGTGAAAATATGTTCGTTCGTTGAGTTTTGATGATATAAGTAAGCAAGTTCACATATACCTATGGACATTCTTATTATAAAAATAAAAAAAGAAAACAAAAAAAACACAGTTCAATTTCATAAAGAGATTCGAAAAGACGGTGGATATATGTGGTAGTTCAGGGGTTATAAAACTTAATGATAACTTGAACACAGTTGTCGTGAAGATGAAGCAGATAAAACTAGCTAAAACCAGTTGTTAGATCATGAGACAACTAAATCTTGTCCACCTAATTAAAGCACTCAAGTTTAAACTCAATCACTAGATCTTTTGCAACTCTAATCACACCCCTTCCCGGTGGAATAGATAATGTATTAGATTAAACTGTAAATTTGCAAAAGTAAAGTCACAAGATCAAAACACGCACTATACCAGGTAAAAAGTTGACATACCTAATTATACATTCAACTTGATCGATCTATTTTTTCTTCTTTCTCTCGCCTACATGTTATGTTAAAAGATCACACAGGGCAAAATCAAAACGGGGTGAGGGCAATATTAACCAACATCAGACAAAGATGATACCGTCAATTTACTATTTGGATTCTTGGCCTTCAGCTCGTCCAATATTGTATCGTAATCGATCTAACAAAACAGATAAGATCATTAAAATAAAAAGGAAAAAATAAATACTTTATTTAAGCAAACCATTAATCAATCTATCATAATATATAATCCTACCCATAGCCTTTTGTCCCCCTGTTCCGTCACCACTTTTTTTTTTTCCTTTTTCACCACCATCTTTACCGTCAACTCCTTTATCATTTTCTTCTTCACCACCTTCTTTATCCTCGACTTCTTTTTCCTCTTCTTCTCCATCAACTCTTAAACCAGCAACTCCTTGCTTTTCCTTTTCTTCATCGGCTTTTAAACCACCAACTACTTTTTCCTTTTCACCAGCCGGTTTCTTTTCTGGTTTTCCAAATCTTTGTGTATCTATCATTTCAAAATAAGATATATCATAAAATATATAAACCCATTATAATCATAAAATCTATAATTACAAAATATCTATCATACCAAATATTTTACATATATCTTCCTCGCTCTCTAAAAGATTGATACGCTGGTGGCAATATAGGTTTGATGTTGCAAGAACAGTAAATTGATTTTAAAAAAAAGCATAATACATCTTTAATAATAATAATAATAATAATAATAATAATTAGGTTGATCAAACCATTGACGTGGTGTAGTAAATTGATTTGCACGTGGGAACATAAGGCTGATGCTGCAAGAACAGTAAAATGAGTTTAAGAAAAAGCATAATACATCTAAAAAAACAAAATAAAGTATAGTTGTCAAACCATTCATGTGGAAGAATCAAAAGAAGTTGAGCAAAAGGTTTCAAATATTCTCGCTTCCCTTCTCGCCCAACATTCTCTGAATTCATCTCTTCCGACCATGTCGGATATGTATGAGGCAAATGGACGACAGTAAGACCTGAAAAAGTTAATACTATTAAAAAACTTAGAGATTAATACTAACACTACGTTGCCCCGGCATCATCGTTTAGGACATCCTTCTCTAACCATCCTATTATATGTTTCAACATTAACATATGAAATACGTATGCATACAAGCAAAGCATCGTAGATCCTCTAATAGGCCCGGTTTACATCCACACAAACTATTATAATCCTTTAACACATTAGACCATTCAAATATAAATAAGGACCATTCCATATTTCATCTAATAAATATTGCTATTTCATAACGACAGCTAGCCATAACAAAACAGCCTAGCTAGCTCTAGCTATGACATATTTTGATCCTCTCTCCTTAAATTTTTGGGTTGTGACCTTTCAATGTATTTAGATCACTAGATCTCTTACAACTCTAATCACACCCGTTCCCGGTGGAATAGATAATGTAATAGATTATACTGTAAATTTTTAAAAGTAAAGTCATAAGATCAAAACACGCAAGTCATACATACCTAATTATGCCTTCAAGTTGATCGACAACACCATTAGGAAAAATTAAAGGATTACTTCTTATGTTTTTCCTTCTTTCTATCTCCCACATGTTATGTTAAAAAATCACATAGGGCAAAATCAAAACGGGTGGGGACAAAATTAAACAAAAATCGGACAAGGATTATACCGACAATGTAGTGTTTAGATCTCTGGCCTTGAGCACATCCAATATTGCATCATAATCGATCTAACGAAATAAGATCATTAAAAAAAACTTTATTTAAGCAAACAATCAATATATTATAATATTTGTAATCCCACCCAAGCTCTTCTGTCCCACACTTTTTTCTGTTTTTCATTAGCCACTTGTTCATTTTTGTCAGCAGTTTTCTCTTCCAATGCACTTGACCATCAAGTGACACATTACACATAAAACGATATCTTTTTATGTGATTTTTTTAACACTTGACGGTCAAGTGCATGAGAGGGGAATTTTTTCCGTAACTATTATCCGCAAAAGAGTCCATGAGCATTGCTCAAAACTCACTGCACTTTCCAAGGTTAAAACTTATTACTACTCATATGCTTATAAAGGTGAACCGTTTAAATCCCTTATGCTTATAAAGGTGAACTACTTATCGGTACACTATATGTTATATATAGTTTTATAGCCTTCCATACACTTGAAACTATAACATTTAATCTCAATAATTGTCATGAATCCCGATTTTGCATTAATCACAATATATATTTATATTTCTCCGATAAAATCTTACACCACTACAAATGAAAATTACAACCTCCGTTCCAAAAAGTAAATCCATTTAGCTTTTTTGTTTTGTCTCATAATGTAATTCCATTTAGAAAACCAATGAATATTTATTACATTTTTATTCTTTTACCCCACATTTTTTTTCTTTTACTCCTCATTTATTATATACTCATCCGCTATTCACTATTTGCATTAATAATTGTCAAAGGTCATTTTAGACTTTTTTTTATCAAAATTAATGACACATAACTAATTTAACCAACTTTCTTAATCTGTGTAAAAGTCAAAACGAACTTACATTTTGGGACGAGGTACTTATAACCTTTTAAAGTTTTCCGGTTTATACAGGAGTAATAGCATACTTAGCAAAAGCTCTGAATAAAATGAATAAAAACCCAGAAACAATACAATACCTTTTTATACAGGGAAAATCGTGTCGCATAAGCAAATTGAAAATTCAGATCCGTGATGTAGAAAATCTAGGCCCGAACCTATATAAGAGAAGGGGTCTCATGTTTTAGTAATACCAACTGTCTCTTAATAAGGTGAATGATACAATAACAAATGTCTAATGTGAGGTGAATGATAAAGTGAATAAGGAAAACTTTTATCTCTTAATATGAGGAAAGCTTTATCTCTTAATAAGGTGAATGATCTGATAACAAATTGTAAATGTGAGATAACTTTAACACAAAGAGCAACGGTTATAATGATTAAACATACATAAACAACATGAAATTCTTAATGTACAAAAAAAAAAAAAACGGCAGGAATATTGCAGAGGCATTTTTCTTCTTTTTCAACGCTTATACGACACACAATGAAACTTTTATTTGTACAGAGGGGGTAAATAAGTTATTTTATCATTGATTATGATGTATTTTGTGTGTGTTCGAAATGAACAAAAGTGAAGATACAGAGAGGAAGAATAGATGATGGGCTAAATAACTCATATTCATCTACAAAACACAGTTATTTTATTAACTTGACGGGGAGGAAGAAGAATCGTCAAAGTGTCCTACACCAGTAGCGAAGAATCTAACAACGAAACAAACGAGCTAAATAAGTCTGATAATCAGTAGATCTAATTTTCTAAACCAAAAACAAATGAGCTAATTAAATAGCTCACATTCATTACAAAAGTAGTAGTAGATCTAAAACCAAAACAAACGAGCTATCGATTTCCAAGCACTCAAGGAGAAAGTATAAAGTAAGATTTTTTCTAGTGGTATCAAAACAACATTTTCGGTGGTGGTGAAACTGTTGTACGTAGGAAGTGTAAGACGTGGGGTGGTTCCGTGGTAGTTTACGGAGGTGCAGATCGGAGCAAAGCTCTCACCGACGTGATTTGGAGATGGGAGAAAGAAATAGCATTGTAGAAATTACCTTTTCAAAAAGGTAGAAGATTGATTACTTTGGTGGTGTTGTTAGCTTCACGGCGATGGTTTGGCCGGAAATATGGAGAATTTGTGGTTGCTCCACCGCCGGCAGCGTGTTCTGGCCAGGGGACTGTAGGCAGGGGCGGAGATTGAGGAATGCAGAGTTTGAATTTTAGACTGTTAGTTTATATAGGAGTGTAAAAGGGTGAAGCAAATATTACTAAAATTATGAGGGCTTAATAAAACTTGGATGGCTTAGATTGTAAATATAATTTATAGTACTGTCCTTTTTTTTTTTGAGGGTATACTACTGTCCTGTCGTTTTAATCACGGGTCCTTTGGACAGAAATTGGAAAATCAGGTCGTGTCACTTACACTGACTGAAAATCGCGCCGTGCGCTTTTCCGTGAAAATTATGGTAAACGTAGAGATCCTTACGCTCAAACGTAGGATTATCTACGCTTAAACGTAGATAAGTTTAAGTCTTACAAAACATTGCAGTTGACCTTCTACGCTTAAACGTAGGTTTTACGTTAAAACGTAGCGATATCTACGCGTCGAAACGTAGAAGACCTATGTTTAAACGTAGGGAAAGTCAACTCGATATTTTGAAATTAGCTACGTTTAACGTAACAAACTCTACGCTTAAACGTAGGTTTCTACGCTTTTAACGTAGAGTTTGTTACTGATTAAACGGTTCAAATTCATGCATTTCCTTTTATCTTCCTTCTTTCTATCCCATTTCAAATTCTCATTGGCGATTGGCGATTTTTGGTGCGATTTTTTTGCAAGAAAGTTTCAGAGTGCTTTTGAAGTCGAATTTCACAATCTCTAAGTGCAATGGCGGTTGAAAGCGAAAGGGTATGTATTTTCCTAATATTCTTTTATAGTATGTCCAAGCTTTTAAATTTAGTATGTGCTTGATTTCACTATAATATGTGCATGATTTCCGAATATATAGTTTGTGGTGGTCCTTGATCCGTTGATTGTGATTGTATGATTTGTCTTTTCTCTGGTTTAAGAAGGGTTTTTGGGTTTTTGTATGAAGTTTCATACGCTTGGACGATGAAGGATGCATTATGCGCTTGGACGTAGATGTCCGTGCTCTACGTCTGAACGTAATATGTCTACGCTTGGGCGTAGAGATCCGAATTTCTCTACGCCTCGAACGTATCTTGTCTACGCTTTGGACGTAGGAAACTATGATTTGTACTTTATATTGAATTTAATGTATATGTTTTTCATATTGCTATTCGATTTGAATTAATGGGGCTAATTCTATTAAAATGAAGTGTAATGATATGTATGATAGGTTTTTAGAAGTAAATTAATGTAAAATTATTAATATGTGAGAATATGTATGATAGTGTTATAATTTTTGATTTAATAATGTAGTGTAATTTATGATATTGAATTTGATAGAAAAATGGGAAATGGAAGCATGTGTACGGTGTTACATTGGGATTGATAATGTATATGTTATTTGATTGTGATTTATATTTGCTTTCATTTTAAGGTAGCACGATAGTAGTATTACTAATGACCTAATTATGCCCTTGAAAGTATGGCTAACATGGGGAACAATAAAAAGCCCTTGAAATTATGGCTAACAAGTATGTGAATTAAAAATTGAAACAAACAACAAACTATCGTTGTTTGAAAATCCAAAAATCAATATCTTGACCAATTCCATGGTACGCCCCTCGGATGATGAGGTTCTTAGAATTGCATGCTTTCCTAGGGTGTTTTCGATTCCTTCCGATCCGCCGTGTCATGCCTAAGCTCCAGGCTTTGTAATGGGGCTCCTGGTAGGTAGCTCGTAGAAAATTTCATTAGGTCCGCTCAATAGAGAGATCTTTTCTTGTCCCCAAAGACTGGTAATCCTCACCGGAAGTGAGGCACCCTTTAGATTGAAAATATAAGGTCCATGCTCCGCCGGCTCCGTCGACCTCTCTCGTTCTCCTCGTCATCATGAAGTATTCTATGACGTGGTAAAACCATATTATCTTCTTCTCTTATCCCCTTAATGTTACAACAAAACAGTAACGCAACACAAAACAACGATGTTTCAAAGAACAAAAAGAGATGATAAGACATTTCATGTGTATATACAACACATATATCTATATGTGTATATATATGTATACATATGTGTCTATATATGGGTATATACATGTACATATATATATGTAGATATATATCTATGTATGTGTGTGTATATATATGTATACACACACATACATAGATATATATCTACACATATACATATTGGAGTAAATAATTACATATATAAGTACATATATATACACATATATCTATTTGTGTATATATATATATACTTATATACACACACACACACACATATATATATATATATATATATACACACATATATATATATAGTATTTCTGTATGTGTATATATATATACACACACACACATAGATATATATCTACATATATACATATTGGAGTAAATAAATCATATATAAGTACATATATATACACATATATCTATATGTGTATATATATACACTTATACACACACACACACACACACACACACACACACACACACATATATATATATATATATATATATATATATATATATATATATATATATATATATATATATATATATATATATATCACACACACATACACACACACACACACATATATATATATATATATATATATATATATATATATATATATATATATATATATATATATATATATACAAACACACATATAGAAGGTAAGGGAAAAGTATATATACATATGTTTGTGTGTGTGTATAAGTATATATATCCTATTTACAATGTATATGTTCATGTTGATAGTTGGTTGGCCCTCATGGTACTGATGTATACAAGGTAAGGAAAATTTGACATGGACTTTTAGGGGAAAAGTCCAAGCTCACGCAACTTCTCGAGATCCACATGAAAAGGATCGGATTTGAAGACACGTTGAAAAATGGGGTTTTTAAAGAATTTATTCAAATGTATGAAAGCACCGCGCTTCTCCTCCGTAGTCCGCCAATATGTATGTTTCAAGGCTATATATCCGAATATGCCTAATGAGTTGCGCTTTAGATTCGGTGGTACGATCGCAAAATTCGGTAGAGGGAGTTCAAAGATGATGACCGGTTTACCGCTTGGTGATCTCCCGTAAGATCCCCAACCTTATTCAAGGTGTTTTGAAGAGGGGACATACGGCCACATCCATTTTCCTCGACAATAAACCGATAACCATACCGGATATTGAGAAGTGGTTATTGGATGAGCGGGAGGATCCTGAAGTTCTCCAACGTGTCGGTTTAGTCTACCTTATTAACGGGATAATGATGGGTCACGATGAGACCAAAGAGGTACCCGTGCTCGCTTTCTATTTGGTGGAGAATGTAGAAGACATAAACAAGTATCCATGGGGCACTTATTTGTGGGACCAGACTTTTAAGAAGATATGTCATTTGATGAACACATACAAGGACGCTTCACAAAAGGGGTGACCGTGACAGGGGTTATACATGCTTCTGATTTTGGGCTTACGAGACCCTCCCGACATTGTTTGTTTCGATCGCTATGCCACCCTAGAGATCCTAATGCAGCTCCTCGGATGTTGAGATGGAGTTGCAAAACTACCCCTCCGCAGTGGAAAGGATTAGCGGCGAAGGCAGATAAGGTAATAAGCTTAATAAACATTGTTATTGTCTTTTAATTATATCCGGTTATCGTAAACATTTTGTTATTCTTAATTGTAATGTAATATACATTGTTTGCAGAGTCGTGTGATAGGGTATCTGACTGCAAGGGAAGCTGATAGGCAGTTGATGCTAGGTAGGGGCATGGTGGATGCCGAGATTAACGAGCCGCCACGTGTGATCAATCGCCCTGCAGTTATTGCACGTCCTCCACCTAGACAAAGATCCACGACTGCTACACACAAGAGCCACGACCTGCTACACAAAGAGCGACCCATGCTACACAACAGTCACCCCCTGCTTCAACACCTCCTACTTCTAATCCCGCTCATTACCATGCCTCTTCTTCACGGGCGCGCGCGTGCACACTTCCTTCGCTCGTTCGGATGCTGAGGATGAAGATGACCAACTGATGAAGAGGAAGAAGTCGGCCTTTATAGAGCTCGAGGAGAAGGATTGATAGTGGGTTGAATGAGCTTAAGGAGGAAATTCGCCAGGTGGCTCAGCGTCAGAATGAGCATGGGACGATACTTCTTGAACTGAAGGGGATGATGCAAACGTTGTTATCCAGAGATCAGGTAAAAAATTATATCATTGTCAAATTTTTTATGCGATAAATTTATTTGTTTGTATTATGATACTAACTGGGCTTCCAATTTTCAGACTACCCCTCATCGGCATCCATCTCCTCCACCTCCTCCATTTTCTCCACAGGTAAAAAATTATATCATTGTCAAAATTTAGTTATATGTATTATGATACTAACTGAGACACATATTTTTCAGACTACCCCTCATCGGCAACCATCTCCTCCACCTCCTCCACCTCCTCCACCTCCTCCATCTCCTCCACATGATACCTACCGGGATACACATGGTCGACATGATGATCAAAGCATCGACGACCAGACGCTTGACGCTCGGGTTTGATAAGATTCTTGCCGGAGTTTCCGAGCCCGCTGAAGAGGAGGAGTGCATGGGGAGGATTTCGTGAGACGATTTATTGGTGGACGATCCTTATATGGATGCAGAGAGGATCGGCGATGCTACGGCCTCTCCTACTCCTCACGAGACTACAGCCTCACCTCTCCTCACGAGGCTACAAATCTCTCTCCTACTCCTCACGAGGCTACACCTCTCGCTTCTCACGAGGCTACGACAGAGGCTCATTCACGACCATCGACTGCATCGCTCTACGCTTGAAGATAGTAAGTAATTTGAATTTAAAATTCAAAACTATAGTAAGTTATTTAAATTATAATGTGAAAAAGTATATAAGTTGATCATTTATTGAATTTTGTGTAGTTGGGGTCCAAGTGAGAAACAATTGGGTAAAAATGGACGATGCTTCGATAAGATTGAGGACACGCTGATCGTGACCCGCCCCACGTTATTTAACCGATGGGTCGCATATAGTCGCTTTTCCGAGATACCGCTGTGAGGTGGACACCGCTAAAAAGTTTTCGGACGAGTTTGAAAACAAGTTCATCAAATGGTTCAATCAAGAAAACCGCCCCAATTGAAATTCCCGTCGGGATGTCACCGGTTTTCGCCTGACTCTACCGCTTCCCAAGGCTTGGTGGACACGTCTCCGCAGTCCACTTATGGAGTTGGAGGCTACGGTATATTCTTTTGACTTCACTTGCATATTTCTTATTTCATTATCTCTAACTTCAATTTTGAATACGTACAGCATGTGGATGCGTATATGGACTTGGTAGAACGCCAAATGGAATCATATCCAAAGATGCTTCACACCACATTCACCATTGCGTACTCAGATTTTGCTTATTATTGCGGATCGGTTGATGCACTCACAAATACGTAAATTCCAAGTGTTTGTGACTAAGTACCTTCAGAAGTGGGATGAAAACACTGTGATATACACTCCCTTGGGCCATTACTACATCTCACTGGGCAGCCGTGCAAGTGTCTATTCCCCAATGGAAGGTTATGTTGTTTGATTGTCTGTCGGAGCAAAAGTACAAGCCTGATGTAAAGCCGAGCATCAATAGGTTGGGAGTTTCGCTTAGAAAGTGTTCGAGACCGATGCACGATTATGTCAACTCCCAAAATGGTTGATCCGGCGAAGCCTCCTTTGGAAGTGAAAATAGTAGAAGGCGTACTACAAATGCCAATTCCGTAAGTGTTATAAACTTCTAACTATTTATCACATTATACAATCTACACTATTCGACACTATCCATTTTATACAGTGGGTGATTGTGGGTTATACACGGCAAAATTCATTGAGCATTTGTTGCACAAGGAAGATTTTTCGCTCCCTCCATCATAAGAACATGCCGTTGTTCCGGAAAAAAGTTTCTGTCCAACTTTTTAATCAAATAGTACAGTTGTAAACTAATTTGTAGAAACATTGTTTTGGTGTATGTTAATTTTGGAATTTTTGGTGTATGTTAATTTTGGAAATTTTTGGTGTATGTTATATTTTTGGTGATGTTGTTTTGATGAGTATTCAATTTGTTTAAAAAACAACTCAACTTAAAATGGATAATGATCGTTCTTTAAATATAAATGTATGGCTGCAACATTACCTACGCTTGAACGTAGATAATGCAACATTCTCTACGCTTGAACGTAGAGAATGTTGCATTATCTACGCTCAAACGTAGGAATGCAACATTCCCACGCCCAAACGTAGAAAAGCAACATTATCTACGTTCAAACGTAGGTAATGCAAGTACTACGTTCAAACGTAGGGAATGCAACATTCTCTACGTTCAAACGTAGGGAATGCAAGTACTACGTTCAAATTTGTTTCTGATTTGTACAACCGAATACAATCATTACTACAATCCATTAATAAAATACTACATAACAAAAATCAATAACAATCAATAACAATCCATTCTATACCACCATAACAAAAATCAATAACAATCCATTCTAATAACAATCCTACCGGTATTATGCGTGCAACTAGCTCTGTTATGTCCTGGATGTTTACAATTGCTACACACATTTTGATGGCCTGGACGTTCTATTCGTAAGGGATTCTAGTGGTATTAATTCTACCTCTTCTTGGTGCTCCACCGGCATCAAAGCGCATATCTCATATTAGGCACTCCGACTTTCATGTTTCTTACCGACTGAACATCCCAATCCTCTCTCGTTAGAATTGGATATATGCTAGCCATGTAAATCTCTTTAAAACATTCACCCTATAATACGGTGAACAAAGTTCGGGTGGACTAATTCTGCGTGATGTCGGGTCGCTATAGCATGCGTGATACGGTATTTCCATTTTCCGAAATAACCACAATAACACTTCCTCTCTCGTAGATTTACCACCCCATGAAGCAAGTTATTTCCATGAATCTCAAATTCATCGGGTTAACAGCTTAACCCTCGAACTTCCTTCTAGCAAGAATATTCGGCCACTATGTCATCGATCTCCGGTGCTAACATAGTCGCACAATCAAGCGCCTTCGCCGCCATCATTATACCATCTCAGCAGTAGCTCTAATGAATTCCAAGAGGCTGTGAACAGCCAACGACGAGCTCCTCTAATCGCACAATTGAAACTTTCAAACAGAATTGCTTGTCATTAAGGCGTATCTTTCCCAGAAATTTGGCACGCGCCACCGCTCAACACCTATTTCTTCAAGTTGTTTATATGCGCCAAGACATTGTGCCTTAATCGTAGGCGAACTTTCGGAGAAATTCGGCCTCCGAGAATGCATAGGCTGTTTGATAGAATGTATCTTCACAAAACCGTGATCTTTCCATTTTTTGGTCATATTGCCTTTTAAATGATGATAGCAAACACCATGATATGCATCGGAAATACCTCAACAACCGCATTTCTAATAGCCTGGTGTCCGCCGTAAATAAAGCTCAACTTTTCATCATGGATACCTCCAATGGCCACCTCAAATGTCTCATGAAATACCCCCATGAATCGCTGCATTCTTTTTTCAAAGAATACCAAGGCTACAGGAATAGGTGGTCACCGCATCTACAAAGAATAAAGAATAAATAGTTGTCCGAGAAACGGGTTTTCGGATGAGTTGCGCCCACACACAAAATAGGTCGACAATACTTGAACCCACGACGGCTTGCTCCCAAAGACATGAAACAACCGGCGAACCTTCCCGCATTATCAAGTCGAAAGTCAATATAGGTCCTTCATTGGCCTCACGCACCATCCACAAGTACGAGGGTATCGCGTTGTAACACTCCGTCGGTGAACCTCTCACCATCATTCTCATCATCTCGTGAGCTCGGTATGCTTGGTCATAAGTCAATTGTACACCGTAAGTTGTGAGCATGTCCTCCATAATTTGTCCGGGCTTATACTCATTGCCGAGTTCTTCCATTTTCTCGACTTAGCGTACTCGCAATAACAATAGGTGTTGCTTGTCGATTGTCATTATCCGACTCGAGAGGCACAAGTATGGACATCATTCAACGCTGTGATCTCAAATGTACATGTGACATCTCGTATTCACCTTCACCCGCTTTCGCTCTTACATGCCATTTGCATGTATCGTTAAGACATTTGTAATACAAGCAACGTGTGTCCGACCTACCCAATCTCATCTCGAAAATTGTTCGCAATCGCATACGATTTTATTTTCAAATTAAAATCTTCTTTTGAATCGTATTTCTTCCCAATGAACAATTCGCTCACGCCATTCATATGTAACGCATCGTGGATAAACACCTCGGTAAATCATCATCTTCAAATGTGGGAATCCTCCATGAATAATCTTCTCGTGACGCTTGCCCTAGCACGAGCACCTCGATTATTGTTGTCAACTCGCCGGTTTGATCGGTTTGTATTTGAGGTGCAAACGGAGAAGCCAAAAACTAGTTACCGATCCACCAAACATATTATATGGTCATGGATGGGTGGAACACGACTACTTTGAAGGTTGGTTAGAGGATACCAAACGAATGGTGTGGTTGGTCGCTTATGACAATATTACGACTACTTGAAGGATGATTTGACAGATTATGACTTGGTCTTACTTGGTTCATACCAAACGGTTGGTCCAAGCTTCACCAAGCCTTTGTGTAGCAACATTGTTTTCATACCCACTACATCCATATTGTTGCTCGAACGGATTAAAATTTGATATGTGGCAAGTTCTTGTACCGAGAAGGGAAATTTCCAATATCGTAATCCGAGTATTGTTATCATCCGGGACATTGCAATCTTCATTTAAATCAATGCCATCATCCTCATCATTTAAATCAATGCCATCATCCTCCTCATTTATCGGTTCATTGTTTGCCTCCACCGTGTAGCATTCACACAAAAATTACATTCTTACTCTCATAGGCCGCTTGATGTAACCATTTAAGGTCTCGCTGCCTAAGATATCATCAGTGGTATATTTCCCACACTACCGTAAGTAAACAACGCTTTTAGGTTGAGCTTTGAATCGACTCCGATCAATACCAAGCCTCGAATAAATTTTATCCAATAACGATTCAATCCTATTCTCTTTGGGACAAATAACGAGAACGCCGATCCATTTACATGATTCCACCGTTATAGATAGGATCGTGACGTAAATTCTCCGTTGAACGAGACAACAATCATAAGTGTTGCGATTATCCATTATAAACAAACAAAAAAAAAAAAAACAATTCAAGTCATTATCAACTCAATCATTATCAACTTAAAAAACAACTTTCATATTTCAAAAAAAAAAAAAAAAAAAAAAAAACAACTTTCACTCTAATTGTAAATGTGATCCTTTTTCCAATGACAATGGTCTCTGTACTCAACAGAGCCATTTTCGCACTATTTTGGGTAGAAATAAAGACTCGATGGACGATCAAACCATCAATATGGACATATCCATTACTACCAACAACATGTCCCAAATTCTCAAAACTATAATACCAAATCAACAATACCAAAGTTTACTACAATCGAACAATACCAAAGACTCAAACACACTATCATAAACAACCTACTTAAAACACACATTTCGTTAAATACATATCATTACTACAATATAAATAAAACATAATCACTACATAAAACACACATTTCGATAATTACATATCATTACTACAATATAAATAACATAATCACTACTTAAAACACACATTTCGGTTAAATACATATCATTACTTACACTACACCTAGTAATTAAACCCTAAACAATAACACTAATTAAACCCTAAACAATAACACAATACTTAAATGTATAAAATTACATAAATGAATTTACTAGAAACAAACATTTCAGTAGGTGTATAACATAATCACATTGAGCACTTGAATTAAGACAAATTACATAGCAAAAACTTACCCATTTGAGCACTTGAATGATGAAGAAATGTATTTGAAAGATGAAGAAGTCGTGAGAAAATTTATATTAACATGAAAGAGTTTGAAGGAATGAGAAAAATAGCTCGTTAATGTGGTGTATATTGAACAAGTATCTTACAAAGAACAATAATTGCCATCTACCACTTCCAAACGTAGATAATTGCTTAGTAAACGTACACAAATTACGCCTAAACGTAGATAAATGCGCTCCAACCTACGCTTAAACGTAGAAAGAGACGCTTATTGTAACTTCCTAATTATTGAAATACCCTACGCTTAAACGTAGGTTACTTACGCTTAAACGTAATATTACTTACGCTTGAACGTAGAAACCTACGGTAAAACGTAGACAACCCACGCTTAAACGTAAGAAATTCAAAAACGCTTTTAGTCTAATCAGAACGTAAGTAAACCTACGCTGGGATCGTAGGAAATCTACGCTTGGACGTAGGTTTTGCTCTTAAATGCAATTTATTACTCTTATACGCTTGGTCGTGTTATATGCCAATTATTGCTCCTACGCTTCAGGTTCATCACAATTTTCTAACCCTTTCATCTTTGAAGTTCTTCTTTTCTTCCCGATTCAAATACTCAAATAAAGCAAGCATCGCTTTCAATTTATAATCCACACTTAAGCAATGGATAATGATCGCTTTTTTTAAAGTTCTTGGTGCCGGTTTCGCAACAAGTCCGGTATGTCATTATTAATTAACACCGATTTTATATCGCTTGTATTATGTTATTCTTACACATGATATGTTTATTTTTCATAGACACTACCTCCAAAGATACGTTAATAGGCCGAACGACACGAGGAACCTAGATAGGGCCGTCTAATAAGCCGATTAGTGACACGGGAGGTGAGGGTCGGAGCCACGAACAATGAAAATCTTTGTTTCTTTGGGGAAGGTTGGGAGGAGTATGTGGCGCCTCATTACTTGAATGAGAGGAGTTTATTGTGTTTGAACATGTGGGAATTTCACTTTCAAAACTATTGTTTTGGATCACACTTATTGTGAGAAGAATTTTTCTCGAGGCCGAGAACGAAGAAGAAGATGATGCAGTCCTAGTAACCAAAATCCCGTGTTCAAGAGTCCGAGAGTGAAGAAGATGATGATGCAGTCTCGTTAACCCAAATCCCCATTTTGAGACGACACTGCAAACCGGGTTTTTTCACATGCTTGTTATTACGTGGTGAGAATTTTACTTGCTATATTGTTTTTTATTTTTATTTTTATTTTTTAAAACAAAGATTTAATTTTGTTTGTGAATTGTAGAATATTCCAAAGGCATTTGCTAGAGCAAACGACATGTTGCGAGACAAGACCGTGGAACCGAGAATTGCCACAGGGAATCATGGCCTGCTAGAATTGTTTTCATGGTCAACTCCCGTAAAGTTCGCTTTAAGCGGTCAGATGATTTCATTACGGACAATGACCTAAATGCGGAGATGAATGCAACTTTGAAGTCATTGATCAACGATAGAAAATCACGCCGTGTTTAACGTGATGATTACTAAACATTAGTGATATTATTTAACGATCACCCTTAGTTTATTTAAGCATCATCGTATTGTTAGTTGTTTTTTTACAAATTATGATTAAATTATTTGTATTATGCCATATAATTAAGTTATTTTAAAACTTATGCCATTAACATCCTAACAATTATGTCACTTTCAATAATCTCAAACACACTATACAACATAATAAATAAAAAGATTGACGTTGATGTTCAATCAAATTATAATCTACGTAGATAATCAAATTAAACGTAGAAAAACTACGCCCAAACGTAGATACTCTACGCCCAAACGTATATTATCTACGCCCAAACGTAGGTTTTATTACTTTTATAGGTGGATAAATCTAAAAACTATTTTTGAATATACTTACGCTTAAACGCTCAAAACTCTACGCTTAAACGTAAATTACCTACGCTTAAACGTAGGAAAGATCTTTTGCACCTGGTTATGTGTTTTACATTTACTTACGCTTAAACGTATATATTTCTACGCTTAAACGTAATAATGTCTACCAAACGACGCTTTATTACTTTTATAGGTGGATAAATCTAAAAACTATTTTTGAATATACTTACGCTTAAACGCTCAAAAAGCTACGCTTAAACGTAAATTACCTACGCTTAAACGTAGGAAAGATCTTTGTGTTTTACATTTCCTTACGCTTAAACGCAGAATCCTACGCTTGAACGTAAGATCTCTACGCTTACCATATTTTTCATGCCGTAAAAGCGCGACAACCGATTTTCAGTGTCGCGTCCGACACGACCGATTTTCCACCCTCGTCCTTTGGACAAATGAGTACTGGGTTTCAAAAGATTCATCAAGTGAATTAAATAGACTATTGGTGGAGGGAATTATATCTTCATATCGTCATCGTCGACCGTGAGTTGATCGTAATCACATAATTTTCATCCATCTTGGATGGAAATTGTGTGACTTCGATTAATCCACGGGTCACATAGTGGTATATTTCCTCACCACATAAGAATTTTCCTCCGTTTTTCTTATCTGTCGTAGAGAGAAGATTCACACAGATTAAGAAAATAATTAATATGTCTAAAATAAAGTATTATGAAAATGTAATGTATTTTTTTTCGATAATTTGTTGGTAGAGGAATTTTTAGTATCGGAAATATTTTTTTTTATTGGAGATGAAAATACTTTATTGGTAAAGGAGAAAAAAAAGTAATAAATGATGCATTGAAAATGTAAAATGACAGATAAATAAACCAGAACAAATTCTGAAATGTGACAGATAAAAAAACGAAAGGACTATACTTCTTTCTCTGTTTTTTAATAACTGTCACTTTTGAGAATTAACAAAGTTCACATTTATCTGTCATTTTAAAATAACAATAAAACATTTTATATTTTCTCCGATGAAAACAGAAAAAAAAAAAATTTCTCGTTGTTTAAAAAAAAATATTCTTCCATTTTTTACCCTCTTTAATTTTTACAAGTTTCTTTAATCTTTTATTTACTTACGTGATTTTTTTTGGGAAGGGGTGTATTTGTTTAGAAGTGGAATGGGTTTTTTACTTGCCAACAATATAATTAATGGTTAGATAATATTTAAAACAAAAAGAAAAGGATGATTTTGATAATTTACCTTTTATTCCAGACACATTAATTATTTTTTTAATTTGTGTGAATCTTTTCTTTGCGACTGTTTAAAAAACGGAGGGAGTATATCGTTAAGAAGAATATTTATGACACAACGAAATTTGTATAACAAATTGTCACGACATATTTTTAAACCATTGATTTTTGTGGAACTTGTTATAACGGAACAGAAACGAATTGGAATTCTAGTTGCAATAATCAAGAATAGATAGTAAAGAATAAATCACACAAAAGAGAAAAACACATAATTTAACGTGATTTCTGGCAACCGACTAGTGTACGCGTAGAAACGAGGAAATCATGTGTGTTTACAGACTTTTGCAGTTGAACTAGGTTACAACAGATGCGTGTTTATAGCCACGGAATCCTAAAAGAGAAATCAAGAAAATGGCTTAGCTCGGGAAATTGGTTGCCTGAGTGAAGTACAAAACACAGAACATAACTGTCGTGAATCAGCTCCAAGGCTATGCATCATCCATGAATCAACTTGCGCTTCAACAAAAACTTTGCGAAACATGAGTAACATGCAAATGGCAATGAGAAAATAAGTCATGGTAATTGAGCATACCAAATTAATGCACAAAAACAGTTTAATTAAGTCACTTTATTCCTTATTGACCTATGCAATATGCGAAACTTCAAACAAGAAGATCACGTGAGAATCTCTAAGGAAAAAAACATGTATATCCATTGTCCATGACAATAGATATACGTGATGAAAAAAACATTCTCGATTGTCACGCTACTATATTGACTCAATAAACAAAAATAAAATACTAAGTATATAAACGGGTTTGAAAGAATAGTTCTTAGTTTATAGTTTTCAAGTTTTCAGCTCGACTATACTGATAAAGCTCCGTCATTCGTAAATCGGGTCGTCCAACATAAATACCTCCAACTCATTGTCAAAATTGGGCTCCAAGTAATGCTTTAGCCGATGGCCGTTTACAATTAATAACCGCCTAGAGCTCATATCATGTACCTCGCACGCACCCGAGTTGAACACCTTTGTGAGTTTCATCTATTGAGTATTGGTGAGTTGAGTTGGTTCTAAGCTTTACATGGCGCTCGCGTGTGTTTCACGCTTGAGTTATGGTAACGCCCTGGGGTATTTCAATCATTGTCCGGTTTGGTTGTTATGCGCTTTGTGATGAACTATCACATGAACAAGATAGATTGCTCCCTTGCGGAGTTATTGAACATCCTGCTGAGGGCACTGTGGGGAAGGGAAAGCAAGTGTTGCTGGTCACTTCAAGCAAGGGAAAGGCTAAAGCCCAGAAAAAGTCCAAGAAGGCGAAGTCTGCATCTAAGCCAATGCCTAAGATAGCAAAAGACAAATCCAAGGATGCTTGCTTCCATTGCGGTGAGACCGGACATTGGAGGAGAAAAACTGCAGGGCTTCTTGAGTACCAAGAAGAAGCATTCGATGCTTCGACTTCGTATATTTATGATTGAGATCAACATTACTTCTTCTAAGTCTAACCACCGGGTATTAGATAATCGTTGTGGTTCTCATATTTGTACGAATATGCGCAGCACTAAGAAGAGCTAGAGATCCAAGAAAGGAGAGGTGGACCTACGCGCTGGAAATGGAGCAAGTGTTGCCGCACTAGCCGTAGGAGTTTATTTTCTTTCATTGCCCAAAGGGCTAGTACTCGAACTTAGTAATCGTTATTTTGTTCCCGCTTCTTACGAAGAGTATTATTTCCATTTCTCGCATTAGATGTTGATGGTTTTTCATTCACGCTTGAGAATAAATGTTGTTCTTTTCACGTGATGGAATCTTTTATGGTAATCGCATACTTAGCAATGGTCTCTACATATTAGATATGAATGTTGACGTACTTAATATAAATAACAAGAAAGCCAAAACAAATGGCTTGAATGAATCCTACTTATGGCATTGTAGACTTGGCCATATAAATAAGAATCGCATTGCCAAACTCCATAAAGATGGAATGTTGGATCAATTCGATTATGAATCGTTTGATACATGCTAAGCTTGTTTACTTGGCAAGATGACAAAGTCACCATTTAGTGGCAAAGGGATAAGATCCAATGAATTGCTTGAGCTCATACATACTGATGTATGTGGCCCAATGTCAATTCAAGCCAAAGGAGGATACTCTTATTTTATCACTTTCACCGATGACCATTCGCGCTATGGTTATATATACTTAATGAAGTATAAGTCCAAGCCTTCAAAGGCTCAAGGAATTCGTATGAAGTAGAGAAACAACTAGGTAAAGAAATCAAAACACTTCGATCCGATCGAGATGGGGAATACCTGGATGGAGAGTTTCAAGACTATCTGAAGGAGAATGGGATTCTACCTGAATGGACCCCTCCTGGGACGCCACAAATGAATGGCGTGTCTGAAATGAGGAACCGCACCTTGTTAGACATGGTACGATCCATGATGAGCTATGCAGTTCTTCCAAAATCGTTTTGGGGGTATGCTCTAGAAACCGCATCCTATACACTGAACCGAGTTCCATCAAAGACGGTTGATTCTACACCATACGAGGTATAGGCCAAGAAGAAACCAAATCTGGCATATCTTAAACCTTGGGGTTGTCCAACTTATGTGAAGTGGATGATCCCTGACAAATTAGAGGCCAGATCCGACAAATGTCTGTTTGTGGGATATCCTAGAGAAACTAGAGGATACCAATTTTACCATCCTGAGGAACAAAAGGTGTTTGTAGCCAGGACTGGCCACTTTCGAGAGAAAGAGTTTATTCTGGATAGGGTCAGTGGGAGTAAAATTGATCTTGAAGAAATTCGAGAACCACTTACGGATAACAGTCAGTTGATGGAAGTAGAGGACTTGCCACACGCAGATGTGACACCAGCCTCTACCGTGGATACACTAGCACCTCGCAGATCCACCAGGGAACGCCGTGAACCTGAAAGGTATACTGACGTGTATCTCATGGAAGATGAGGACCCTAGAACTTATGAGGAAGTGCTATTAAGGAATGACAAAGAGAAATGACTGGAAGCCATGAATTCTGAAATGGAATCCATGAAAAACAACCAAGTTTGGAACTTAGTTGATCCACCTGAGGGAATAGTTCCCATAGGGTGTAAATGGGTCTTTAAGAGAAAGACCGACATGGACGGTAACGTGACTACCTACAAGGCTAGGCTAGTGGCAAAATGTTATAAGCAAAGACAAGGAGTTGACTATGACGAAACCTTTTCGCCTGTTGCCATGTTAAAATCCATTAGAATTTTGCTCGCTATTGCAGCATACCATGATTACGAAATCTGGCAGATGGATGTGAAAACAAATTTTCCTTAACGGAACCCGTCTGAGGAAGTGTATATGACACACCTGAGGGTTTCACAACCAATGACGCCAGGATGGTGTAAAACCGCAAAGATCCATTTATGGATTAAAGCAAGCTTCGAGTTGGAATCTTCGCTTTGATGAGATAATCAAACAGCTTTGATTTCATCAAGAACGAAGATGAGCCCTGTGTTTACAAGAAGGTTAGTGGGAGTGCCATTGTGTTCTTAGTGCTTTATGTAGATGACATATTGCTCATAGGGAATGATGTGCCTATGTTACAATCAGTCAAAGCTTGGTTATCCAAGAACTTCTCAATGAAGGACTTGGGTGAGGCAAATTTATATTCTAGAATAAAGATCTATAGAGATAGATCTAAAAGGTTGCTTGGTCCATCGCAATCCACCTATATAAACAAGATGTCAAGAGATTTAGCATGGAGCACCCAAGAAAGGATTGCTGCCCATGTCGCATGGGGGTCTACCTCGTCGGGCGGAATGAGTCCTAAGACAGAGGAGGAAAGGGGCACAAATGAGTAAAGTCCCTTATGCTTCGGCAATCGGGTCTATCATGTATGCCATGTTATGCACAAGACCGTATGTCTCGCACTCTCTTAGTATGACTAGTAGGTACTCACCAATCCAGTGATGGTCACCGGATAGTCACAATAATATCCTCAAGTACTTGAGACATACTAGGATATGTTCCTGGTTTTCGGAATGATGATTTAGTATTACGAGGTTACACGGATGATGCCGCCTTCAAACCGACAAGGATGACTTTAAGTCACAACTGGATTTGTTTTCACGCTTAACGGCGGAGCAAAGGAGTGGAAGAGTTCCAAGCGAGAGACTCATCATGGACTCTACAACGGAAGCCGAATACATAGCACCTCGGAGGCGGCAAAGGAAGCGCTTTGGATGAAGAAGTTCATTATCGAACTTGGTGTGGTTCCTCCATCAAGGTCCAAAGCCTCTCAGATCGTGATAATAATGGAGCGATATCTCGACCAAAGGAACCAAGGTCTCATCGTAAGTCCAAACATGTGCTACGGCGCTATCACTTGATTAGAGAGATAGTAGATAGAGGAGATGTAAAGATAGAGAAAGTCCACACGGATGATAACATAGCTGATCCGTTAACCAAGGCATTGTCTCAAGCTAAGCATGAGAAACATGTTCACTTGCACGGGCTTAGGCATATGGGTGATTGGCTTTAGGCCAAGTGGGAGATTGTTGGAAAGGTGACCTAAACCCAATCGGGTTGGACCGGATCCGACCGGGTCGGGTCGTTTACAGTCTATTTAGTTCATGTAATAACTTTATTATGATTAATAAAAACACTTATGTTATTATATATTGTTTATCTTCATATTATTTGTTGTGTATATATAGTAACATCCCTAGTATCAATCTGTGATAGAGAAACCACGATAGTGATTATGGTTGATGAGATCTCTAATCATTATAACAAGGTTGGTACTTAAATGTCTCTAGTCTTATGTATTATCAAATGGGACATTGATAGTATAATCAGACTAGCACGTATTGGATGTCTTCTATCTTTTAGAAGGTAGGGATAGATCTCGCCTATCGAAGTGTAGAGACACTTGGACCGCACGTGGACGTGTATTGAGAATGCGACGTTAGACCGACCCACTTACATTAAGTGTCACACTATGTGGCGGTTGTGTAATTATCCTTTTGACCGAGTCTTCATGGCATCACGGTGTGGATTGTCATGCTTTGACACTATTGAGATTTCTCCTAACCACGGGCGATCATGCGGTAGTGATTGGGTATGATATTGAAGCACGCGGAGTATACATGATTGGTCGTCCGGGAATCACGATCCTATGATCGGGATCGAATATCCGAAATGGCCTTCTTATAAGGAATGTCTAGCTCTCGAGAATCTTTGCAAAGTGGGAGTAAATGAGTTATTTCGAGAGAGCATGATATCCAGATTATAAGATACGATCGTTAATGTATTGACACTCGAGATACGATCGTATGGATATTATTATAGCGATAGGATTGTAAGTTACACGGTAGCAAAATTTTCACATGAAAGGTAGTAGTCATTGCTTTTGACTCTTCCGATAATCGGGGTCACGGTGTGTTGCTGTGACGCTATCCCGTGATCGTTAGGTATGAAGGGCATTTTAGTAAATTGCACTTTGTGTCTACGGCCAACATATTCGGAAGCCTATCAGGTTACACACATATGAACATCGAGTCGGATTAAAATGCGGTTATAGTTGATAACAAAATAAGGAAAGTTTATCTCTAGACTATAAAGGTTATAGTGGTAAATTAATATGGTGGTATTTATTTATTATGAATAAATAAAATACAGGATATTAATTATATATAAATTAGATTAATTAAAGAATATTCCGGAAGCCAACTTATTGGCATATGGGCGCCACATTTAAGTGTATGAGATACACTTGGATTGTGCACTTTAATTAATAAGATTACCATAATATTAATATAAGATATTAATTGATTTATGGTAATAAGATAATTATAATCAATATAAGATATTGGCAAAATAAATTATAATTAAAGAGATGAATCAATCTAGTTGATTTTCCTTATTTTATTGGAAAATATTTTCTTCTCCTCCACACTATATCGGGCGCCCCAACCACTATATATAGGAGGTGGGTGTCAAGCTCTTTTGTACATCACAATTGCAAGAGTTCATAATTCTTGTGTAAAATAGAGAGCCTTCCATAGTGAGTTAGTGAGGGAAGAAAAGGTCCGGTCTAGCAAATGAATTTTTTCTCGATAAAGAATCCAAGAGGATTCCGGCAAGGGTTCGTGTGGATTAGCGATAGAGGCCGGACGCGTGGACGGCTTGCGCATTGAACTACTCTCCGTTGGCGGTCAAAGCGACGATCTTATAGATCATCTAAGGTATAACCGTCAAACTACTTAACGTGTTTATTGCATTAAACGAAGAACGATCTAGAAAAGGAAATCAAATTTTAAATTCGATTGCATTAAACTAGTGATTTCCTAATCAAATGTATGGATCAACCTTAATCCCGAGGTGATCACAGGTGCTTCTTGTCTCGGGTAGTGTTTGATGTGTTAGTTACGGTTCACTTAGATATGTGTTCCGATCAACCTTAATCCTGAGGTGATCACAGGGTGCTTCTTGTCTCGGGGTAGTGTTTGATGTGTTAGTTACGGTTCACTTAGATATGTGTTCCAAGCCACTTCTCATTGGCACTATCTCCTCGATGAGTGAGTAGTTCTGATTTTCACAGACACGAATCCATTCCTTCCTCGCGGGAAGTAGAGACAAATCCCTTTATTTGTTAGCCCTAAGAAAGTGATCGATCGGCCGAGTTCATATTTAGACTAATTAGCTACTAGTCGATATGTGAACTAATTGGTCACTGGGGTTAATGGTAAATAAGGATAAGATATTCTCGAGTCGGGTTCACGGAGACTTCCTCTCGTAATGGACAATCATGAGGGTTAATCCGTATGTAGTGATTATATCAATGGACGCTTATTCACTCTACGGGTTGAATATAAGTATACATCTATAATCGGTAGAGTTCGGGCTGGGTTTATGGTATGTAATCCCGGAATTAATAATTAATGTACTTATTCTCGCTCGATGAATAATTAATTATTGAGCTACCGGTTATAGTCCCATGGTCCCCGATGTGGCTTCGTAATTCGGACTAATAATCTTGTTATTTGGGCCTCAATGATAATTAATTGGTGAGCTAATTAATTGATATGCATGGATATTATTTAGTTGGACTAAATAATATAATACACATAAAAGACATTTTATGTGGGCTTAGTAACCCTTAATGGTGGCGCCAATATATGTTGATTAATTGTAGAGAAAATTAGTTTTCTTGGATAATTATTTGACATGTGATTTATCTTTTATTTGTTAAATGATAATTCATGGAATATTAGATAATAATATGATTTATTCTAATTTGTTTGGGATAATCATTTTATTTATCTTTTATTTGGAATAAAGGATTAATTTAATTAATTAATACTTGAGACTATGATTTACTCTCCTATAAAAGGAGAGTTATTCCAAGGGTATTGGCAAGGCAAATTTTCCACCACCACTTGTAAAAGGAGAGAAAAATTGGTTTCTCTTGTCTAGGATTTTAGTAGAAGAAAAACTCTAAGTTTTTTCTTGGTGTTGCATATCAAGGAGGTTCATGTATCAAGAAGGGTGTCCACCAACCGCCGCTTGGAGAACACATCGGAAGATCAAGGCGCTCTTCCCGATATTGGTAACATGATCTTAACCCCTTGTAGTAGTTAAATCCTTTATTTATGTATTGTGATATATAAATCGTGATCCATCCGCTGCGCGTAGATCTAACTCGTTTAGATCTAAGATCCTACATCCTTCAAGCAGGTTCCACATAGCGATGAGGTGTAAGACACTGCTCAATGCACAAAAGTACTTTTTGAGTCTACTGATGACCACGCGCCTGAAAAGGCTACTGGTACATTCATCTTAAAGAATGAAGATCTCACGACTTATGCAAGAATACTTAAAAGGCAAGATTAAGAGATATGGCTTGAGTCATAGTATTTGAAGCAGATTCCATGTGTGACAACCGGGTTACGAACCTAGTGTGTCTTACCTGAAGGGAATGTCCTTAAAAGATATAGCATGTCTTTATGAAAGACCGAAATGGATGGTAATATGGCTTCCATAAGGCTAAGTTGATAGGTCAAGGCTACATGGTGTAAACCTTGTAATTACCTTTGTGCTTCCAGTATGCTTAAGTCTATTCATATAGTGCTTTTTATAGCTACGTATCATGACTATATGATTGTGTTGAAAACGTTGGGCCAAAGGGTTTGATGTTCATAGAAGAGAACATGATGAGTAAGCTTATGAGATCCATTTATAGACTCAAACAAGTTCCTCTATATAAGTTCTTTGCATTGACAAATCAAAAGAGTTTGATTTCAACAAGAGAAAAGATATGCCTTATGTGCGTATGGCTTAGTAGAGAGTGTCATAGTTCTCGATCGAGGTATTGATATCCTTCTCGGAATCAACACCCCATGTCACACTAATCAATGTTTGGTAATTCAAGGAATTTTCAAAAGCTCTTAGAGGTTGCAGTTCTTATTTGGGAAATAAGAATCTATAGTGCTAGATTTATACATTGTACGATTATCACAGTTCACCTTATAGATGAGATGCTAAAATATTTTAGCATATATCATGGCAGCATATACTGCTAGCCGGTATTTTCGGGATCTATCTATGACAGGACGTCAATCCTGATGATAAGGTGAGAGATGATACGTATGGAAGGTTCACTTTGCTTCTGCAATAGGATCCATCATAAGTGTTGTGAGTTAAATCAGATGTCCATACTGCATGAGGAGTCATGAGCAAGTATGAAAGTAATTCTGGTAGATGTCGAGATTACCTTTAAAGGTGTTAAGGATGAGTTCCTAATTTATTGAAACATGAAATCGAATAAACGTAGATATACAGATATATACCCTGAGTCTAATGTAGATAGTGGGAGTTACAATCTGGGTTTGTAATCACTTTAATCAAGTGATACAGTGATCTGGAAATGTTCTTAGCTAGAGATCACTGAAAAATTCTACAACTGAGCCAAAACACAGTATTGCCTTAGAGGCACAGCAGGAGCATTACATAGATCTAGAAGGTTCATTCTTGAACCTTGTACGGTTCTTCCACATTTACTATAAAGCTGATATAATAGTGGATTCATTGTATGAAGTAAGGACCGTGGTCTCGCCGAGATTCATGTGTGTGTTGAGGCGGTTCCTTTGACTTGATCATTTGGAGTATGATAAGAAGATAGTCCGAGTCCCCACGTATAGTGATCCGCTCACGCTAGGGTTGGTTGGGAGTATTGCATGAGATTCTTGTGTTTCAACTTGGTCTTGTGTGTACGAGTGATTGGTTTTAGGCCAAGTGGGAGATTGTTGAAATAGTGTCCTAAACCCAATCGGGTTGGACCGGATCCGACCGGTCGGATCATTTCTACTATTTCCTTATGTTTATACATATGATAAATGGCTTTAATGTTATTATATATTCTCGCTTATCTATATGAACTAATTTGTGATTGTATATATATGATAACGCCCCTAAAGGTCAAATCGTGAGAGAGAAACCATGATAGTGATTATGGTTGATGAGATCTCGACTCACTTTGAAAGGTTTGATACTTAAATGTCTCTAGTCGATATGTGCAATTAACAGACATTAATAGTAATGATCGACTAGCACGTATTGATGTCTTCTATCTTATTGAAGGTAGGGATAGATATCGTCTATCAAAGTGTTGAGACAGTTGGACTGTACGTGGACGTGTATTAGAGAATGCGTACGTTAGACTGACTCACTTACTTTATTAAGTGTAGCACTATGTGGCGGTTGTGTAATTATCCCAAGACCGGAGCCTTCATGACATCACGGTGTGGATTGTCATGCTTTGACACTATTGACGTTTTTCTTAGCCATGGGGCGATCATGCGGTAGTGATTGGGTGTGATACTGAAGCATGCGTAGGATTCATGTTGTTCGTCCGGAAATCGCGCATCCTATTATCAGGAGTAAATATCCAAAAGGGCCTTCTTATAAGGAATGTCTTATTCTCGAAAGTCTTTGCAAAGCGGAAGTAATATGTTACTTCAAGAGAGTAGGATATACAGATTATAAGAAATAAATAAGTTGATGTTTGACACTCGACGACATTTAATCAGATGAATATTGTAACAAATGATATGATTCTATTTACACGCTAACCGCTTTCACATGAAAGGTAGTAGTCATTGCATTTGACTCTTCCGATGATCGGGGTAGTGGACGTGTTGCTGACGCCATCCATGATCGTTAGTATGATGGACATTTTCGTAATTTTCACTTTGTGCCTATGGCCAACGATTCGAAGCCTATTGGGTCACGCATACATAAGAACATCTAACTGATTAAAATGCGGTTATAGCGATAACCAAATAAGGAAAGTTTTATCTCGACTATAAAGTGTTATAGTGATAAATTAATATGGTGGTATTTATTTATTAGGGGGAAGGGGCTACAAGGACAAAAAAAAAACATAAATGGGTCTGCAAGGACATTCTTTTTTTTCGGATGTTATAAAGGACAAAAACAAAATATTTGGACAAAAATACCCTTTGTTACTTTTTACCCTCTACAAATAGTAATAGCTTAAGAAACAAGTAGTAATGTTCTTCATAAAATGTCGTAACATCCAATGAAAAAGTAGTAATAAATCTAAGAACAAGTAGTAATAAACCATAAAATGTCGTAACATCCAATGAAAAAGTAGTAACGGTCTAAAAACAAGTAGTAAAAACCCTTATTTGTTAAAAAAAGTAAGTAGTAACAAAGACGTAAAATGTCGATCGAGCAACAGCCCTAACATTAAAATGTCGTAACGCCCAATAAACAAGTCGTAATAACCCCGTGAAATATAGTAACGCCAATAAACAAGTCGTAATACCAAAAAGTAAGGAGAAACATCCAAAAACAAGTAGTAATGACTAAAAACAAATAGTAAAAATTCGTAAAATGTAGTAACGCCAATAACAAGTCGTAATAATCCGTAAAAAATGTCGTAACATCCTAGTAACAACCCATAAAAATAGATAAAGTTACATAAAAAATGTCGTAACGTTAAAAATTAATAAGAACAACCCTAAACCCCTAATTTTCTATAAAAAAGCCTCCATACGCAGTTTTCTTCTCTCGCGCGCCTTGTCTCCTCCGGCCGGCCTGTACACACTTGCAACTCCGGTGGTTCCCTCAGTAAATTAAGCCCTAGCCCCAACAAGCCTCGCCCCCAATCGTTTTTATGACATTAGAGTCGGACTGATAATCCTCGAATCAGCCATCGGGCTTCCCCGATCGGGCCGCTTCAAACAAAACAAAAAAAAAAAAAGAACTTCATCTTCTCCGCTTATCGCCAAAGATTATCCTCGGTGAATGCAAGGTGAATCGTAGCTTCCAACCGCCCCTGAATCGCACTCTAGCCCTCACTTTCCGCCGCTCTCGCTCCCGATTAGATTTTTATTTTCCACTTTCCGCTCAATTGTCTGGGTCTTCCGTAAGATCCGTAGAGGTTCTTTAATCTGCACCGCTAGATATAGACCACATCTCTTCAAAATACGCCTCATATCATCAACCCATTACTCCGCAGCCTTTTAACAGTCAACGTAACAACAGAACGCCGTCGTATAGCTACGCCACTAGCTCCATTAAAGCACCGTATCGCCAAGGTAGCTTAATTGCTTCAATTTCTTCTTCAACCCCCATCTTTCTTTTCTTTGTTGAATTTGTAAATATTGACGATTTATTGCTCATGTTTTTCAATTGGTTTTGATTTTGACGTTTGAATGAAAAGGTATCATTGTATCAGATCACAAAGCAAAGAAGAGGGCAAATAGACCTACTGCTGATTTATGATTTGTTGTTAAATAGAAATTGATTATTGTTTATAAAAAAATTGATTAATGAGAAAAAGGTATTTTGGTAAGTTTAATTAAGTTTTGTCCTTTCTAATCATCCATGTACTTGTAGCCTAATAAAATGTTAGATTGTCCTTTTGACAAAAACCTATATTTATTATGAATAATTTAAATACAAGATATTAATTACGCTTGATTAATAAAATATACTTATAATGTATATGTATGTCAAAATATATTTGTGTATATTGATACACATGCATTTTGTAAATTAATTAATCATATCATTATATTAATTAAGAATATTCTGGATGCCAATTTGTTGGCACAAGGGGCGCAGATTTTAAAGTGTATAAGATACACTTGGATTGTGCAATTTAATTAATGATATTACCATATATTAATATTAGATATTAATTGATTTATAGAAAATAGATTTATGGTAATAAGATAAAGATAGTCAATATTAGATATAGACAATATTTTGGAAATATTTAATATAAGATATTAAATTAAATGAGATAATTCAAAGATACTTTTCATATTTTATTAGGAAAATGTTTTCTTTCTCTCCAATCTATAGGAAGCTTCCCCCAATCAGATTAGGAGACATTGGGACGCCACATCTTTCTATATAAGAGTGGGATTGACTAGCACTTTAGTACATCATAATTCCAAGAGACTGATAGTTCATGTGAAAAATAAGAGAGCTTCTTAGAGAGATTTTGAGAAAGAGAAAAGGTCTGTCTAGCAACCGAGTTTTTCTTGTAAAGAATCCATGACGGGATTCCGCGGGTCGCTCGTGTGGATCACCGGTGTGTTTAACGCTTGGGCGGCTTCATGCAAAAACTACAACCGTAGACAAAACGTATATCCAATTGGATCAACCAAGGTATTCTCTTGTCTACTTTTTTATGCTTGTTGCTTAAACGGTCGATCCTAGTTAAAAGGAAATAAATTTTGAATTCACTGCTCTCCCGTAGATTTCCTAACACCTATTTATGTTCTTTCTTCTTTCCTCCATAATAAATCCATATCTGAGACTGATTCTCTTATTTTTCAGGCAAAGCTGGCGGTGTTTTTGGCCGGCGATCCTCTTCTATTCTGCAACATCTGGATTAGAAAGACTCTCAGCCAGCTTTTGGTTCTGTGGTCTTTCTTTGGCTTTAAGAACCAGTTGCCGGCCGGTGGTGGTTCTTTCACAGTGATTTGACGGTTTTTGTCAAGAGAGATGGATGTCAGGCTATGGACTTCGGTGCATGTCGATGGGAGAAAGATTTGTGTGTCTATGTTAGTTGTTTAGTATTCCGGGCCGCCGTCGCCAGAACCTGGTTTCTTCACCCTCTTGCTGGAGATCTGAGTTAATTGCAGGGGTGATAGATCGTTTTTCGGCTTCTTGATTGGTGGTTCCTGGGCTGTTGTTTTCCTTTTATATGTTTTTTATTTGTGTTTGTGGTCGCTTTTATGTTCTTTTGTTTTCTATGTTTTGGATCGGGTCGAATATTTGGTTTTTCGTGATTGTCTTTAGGTTTCTAGATTTGTTTAGTCTCCGCTATGCCATAAAAAAGTCGACTATTGTATTATGGTACCAAATCAAATCCTCTCTAATGGGTAGAATTTGGCGGAGAGGGTTATTCCCATGTCCTTTGATTTTCTTTTAGCTTGCTCGCGTGTGGTGTCCGGCTTTAGTCGCTGGTGATCCGTAATCTGGTCTGGCTATTTTCTCGACTTTGGTCCGTGTCATCTGCTTGTTGTTTCTAATGAACTCGCTTCGTTTCTGGTAATAATAATAAAAAACGTACTCGATCTGATCCGTGATGATGCATCTTTGGTAATCTTAGAAAAAGCTAAATTCTAAAAGAACACTCCTTGACTACCGCGGCCTAAAATGTAATTTGACGTGATTCTGCCACAACAAAGTAGCACAACACACTTTTATACCATTGATTATGATGTGTGACATATTTATTCTTATGGGTTTCATAAAGTTCAGTGGTATGGAAGTGTGTTGTGGTACTTTGTTGTGCTTATTTTGTTGTGGCACAAATGTTTCTCTTCCAAAACCGTGGCTCGATTCAATCATATTCAACAAGGTCAATACCCATAACGCATTATATATATAAACGTATGGCCGTCCCCCATATATGGCTTAGTGGTAAAGTGTTTGAGTGCATTAAAAGGTCGTGGATCATGGACCTTAAATTGAAGTGTAGATATTTGAAACCTCAGTAAAGAAGGGATTTCTTTCAGCTTATGTGGTATTATAGCAAACCTTACGGATTTCTTTCGCCTTTGGTATAATAGCAATCATGACTCTAAGCCTCCTCGGTATAATAGTAAGCTCATAACTCGAGTCATTAGGTTACATGATTAATATCCTTACAAGTTCATGACTTTGAACCGCTAGATTACCTGATTAATATATTCACTCATCCCGTGTGAGTCGGTGTGGCAAAATGTGGGGATCTTCATGATTAGGGTACTATTTTTATATAAATGTGTGGTCAATATCTATATATTATGTTCAAGTTTGATTCAAGTTGCTCCGGTAGGATATAGATTTATTTTAAAAACTCATTCTCGATAAGAAGAAGTGAGGAATCAGATATTTCGTTTGAATGATATTACACATGGACTTAGATATATTATAGTGAATTTTTCATAAAAGACTATCTGAATACTAATCCATCATAAAAATACAATAGAGATATAAATTGTAAGAGTGGAAGAATCTAATTTCATTTCTCTATATGAATAGTTATACAAATGAGTCTTGTTTTTGTATTTATAATTTCAGTTGCTACCTTCTTGTTGCTTGTCAAAGGCCTGCTTAATCAGAAGTTTCTTAGTCGTGCTTACGCCAGTACTTATCTGCTTAGTCGTGTTTTGCATCGAGACTTGATTATTAAGTAAACTAACAGTAGGCTAGTATTTTACACCGATGAGATATATATTAAATCTAATGGACATCTGTAACGTGAAAAAAGAGGTCATTATTTGCACCAAAATGACTCCACCGGATTACCACACTACATGTACACATAATAGAATCAACTCATGGAAGTCGCTTCGAGCCAAAATTGACTTCTAGCAGAGTCGATTCTCAATCGACCTTTGAAAGTCGGTTTTAGCCCGCAACCGACTTTCATAAGCGTCGATTATGTGAAAAAAGTGTCACGTGTTTGTCGCCAGCTCGCTCGATCGTAAGTCGCTAGTCGCCTACTTGTTTCATCGTAAGTCGCTCTCTCGTCGGTTTACTAGCGCCGATACTTATCTCGCTTAGTCGTGTTTGTGTTTGAGATTTAAATGATTAAGAAACTATTCAGAGGCTAGATTTTACACACGGAGAAGATATATATTAATCTAATAGACATCCACAACATTAAAAATATTTATTTATTTACACCACAATGATTCTACCAGTGTATAACACTACATGTACATCTACAATAGAATCGACATTGTAGAAGTTGTTTTTGCAGCCAAAATAGAATTCACGCACGATTATGAATCGACCTCGCAGAATCGGTTTTGTGACTTCAAACCCGATTTTTACAAGACCGATTTTGTAAAAACGAGTGTAGCAGTAACCGAATATAGCGATTGGAAAAGAAATAACAACTAGATCGATAATTGAAATATGGATGTTCAAATCTCATAAAAAGATGACTTTTTCGGTCTCCTAGAATATTAGCAATCCATGGCTTTGAGCCACTAGATGACATTATTCTTCCGGAGGCTTGTACGTTGTCTCGGGAGTTGAGATTTCAGCTCAGCTGCTGAAGGTGACGAAATGTATTTTGTCTCCGTTTCTTTTGCATTTCCCCTTAAATACATTATTATCTTCAAAGCATTTATGCACTGCATCTCTTTTCGTTTATTTTTTCTACTTCAATTATTGCAGCCAACGCAGTGCAATATCACCATTCAGATCTTGGAATATTGGGCATATTTCTCTCGAGTTTTAAGAATGGCTGAAGAAAATCGCCAGGAACTGATTAAAGGCCTAGTAAAAAGAACAGGGTCTTCGGATGGTTATTTTTCCTTTCTAGAAAATTGTGGAAATTTTTCCGTTCAAAAAAAAGTAAGTTGTGGAAATTGTGCTTATGGAGGAGGAATTGCTGAGATTGACGAAAGCACAGTGAAGAAGATGAGGAAAGAAGAAGAAAAACAGGGGTTTTGGCAGTGAAATCCCAAGACCCTTTGGTTGTACTTGGCTTAGATATCATGTATTTGATACTAAGCTGCCTTGACGCAACCGGCGTGGCACCTTGTCTCCTTGTCTCCCGTGGCTGGCATGGAGTTTCTAGCAGTGATAGGCTTTGGTCATCCATGGTTGGACCTTCTTTTACCTTTTTTATGTGTGGGTTTTTTTCGTTTGAATGGATTTGAGTAAAAAGATTTGGGTTTTACAATAGTTTTTAGTAGATCTATCATCATCACTGATATTGTTGGCAGTACCATGGAAGCTATAAAAGAAGTAAAATTTGTGTTTTAAGGTTTTGGTCAGTTTACTGAAGGAGTCATACTGGTAAGTTAAATTCAAGTATGAGAAAGCGAGTTATAGCCCTTCTCTAGGTTGTTTGGAAGATTCATATACGAAACGAGTCTCTATTCGATCGAATTTCAGGTTCGAATAGAGACTCAGTCTAACTAAGAATCTACCAAAAGCATCTCCTTGGTTGGTGGTACCATTCGAAATTCAGTTGAATCCTATTTACCAGTTGTTTGTTTTGTGTTCTTTTGCTTTTATCTGATTAACCAGTCGTTTTTCAGTTTGTTTTTATGCTGTATCTAATTCAGCAGGCTATTTGGTCCATTTGGATGTGTGTGCTTTTCCACCCTTCAGGTCAGATTTACTTTACTTATATCTGCATTTTAGAGATTTTTGGTTTAGCTAGGGCATTTATAACACGACCCAAATAGGCCTCACTCACCGGTATCTGAGCAATTCTTCCTGTTGCTTTTACGGAGCTTCCTTCTTATATCATCAACCCATCCCCATTAATACAACACCAACATTATTTGATTCCAAATTCAGAGCAATGCCTATTGTTCCTCACAAATTCGACTAATTCGCCCGCCATTACTTCATCAAGACCATGAATACGAGCAATGCCATCGCCTACTTGAAGCAGAGCTTTACATATTTTGGTGGTTAAGAGAACTTTAGGCCGTGTCTGCTGCAACGTTAATGGTGTTTGGATACTGTTTATGGATCAAGGTTGTGCGCTTTGCTCTCTGTCTCTCTTTTTCTAGTGTTTGTGGAAGCCATCCATGTTCAAGAAGACACCTCAGCAGCAAAATGGTATGGTGTGTTGCTGAGAGGAGGAGGAACCGAACCATTTGTTTGATGATATGGTGTTAGGTGCATGATTAGTTATGAGATGATATGCATTGCAAACGGCGGTTTGAAATTTGAATGTAGTGACATTTACACGGGAGGGATTCGACTTTGGATGCTTCTGTTTATCTCCATTCTTTGGGCACTAGGTTGGATCCCTAGTGTTTGGATGATACTGTTCTTGTTTGAAGCCCTTTTGTCGTCCTATCTCTGCTTGAGGTGTTCGCTCGGTTTCTGCATAAGTGCTCGAGCTGGATTCTGGTTTGGTCACAATGCAAATTTGTTTTCGTGCAAACGTCTTACTTTCGAGACAGTGTCGAGCAATTATTTGTTTAAACGAGTTGCATTGAAATTCCAGTACTTTCTGTTTCCAATATTTTGTTTTTGTGCATATAGGGGAGAGGTGTATAGATGGGATTTGTTTTAAATAAAATTCATTCTGATAATCAAGAACACAACAACATGATCGCTTTCGGGAGTTTTAAAACCGAGTTTCTGTTTTGCTATTATTAAAAGATTTTTCTTCTTATTATTATTGTGTAATAAATAGTGTGATGAGCTATGGCGCTGGAAGGCGATATACCTCGTATAGCAAGGCTGCCCGGATTACCAAAGATAGCTGTTTACTCATTATCTGCCATCGACAGTAAACGTGTAAGGATCATATCCCCGGTTCATACAATTTATCATAACATATTGTACTTTTTCATTTACTAATTACAATCTAATTCTAATTGTATTTGATTTTAGACTCGGATCACGAGGGACGATCTCTGTGACCATGTTTGGGAGTTTCGTTTCAGTAAGGTATATATTGTCTGGATATATATATATATATATATATATATTTAAAGTTTCCATGTTTTGTTTACGATAATTGACATAACACGAGGGACTGTTTTGAATGCTTTAGGATGCTCCAGAATACTGGAGAAATCTTGACCCTTCTTGGGAAGAGGGCAACGATGACGGGCGCCCAATGTTTCGTTATTTCCATCCAGATGGAACCCAAACGGCTGGTCCAGGTGACGAGATTTGGGGCGGACACGAAGCCTCGTACTGTACGGTTACTGGTTTTAATGCCGAAGGCAAGATTAGGGCCCACTACGTGAGAATCAACCGTTGGGAACCGATGACAATTTCCAGGAAGAACGATTGGGCGTGGGACATGTCCAACAGAATGGTTCGATACACCAGCATCCCAGATAGTGATAAAGAAGACGGAACTGGCCCCCTTGTTTGTCGGGTTTTAGAAGTAATATATATATATATATATATATATATATATATGGGTTTTTTTGATGAACTTTTACGAATGAAGTTACGGCTCGTTGCTGATGGTTTTTTTTTTACTATGATATGTGATATAGCGGTCATGTGTGATTCCCATGCTTGTGTCTTTATTGGCTAAGCGCCTATCTATGTCGTGACCCTCATATTCTTCGGGTCTCTGTCTCTCGACATGTCTGTTTTGATGAAAATAATTCCCCTATTCGCAGTCTTCTCACTGATACTCCTCCGTCGACCCACAACGTCCGACCTTGTTTCTCACTGGATTCCCGAGCCACCCACAACTGCACCAAATCATTACCACGCTTTTCTTTAGACGGTTTGGCATGACAAGTTGTGTGTCCTACTCGGGGCACGATCAAAGAAAAACAAAATACGTAACGGAAACGTAAAAGACTGAACTGATGTTTTTTTTTTTTTTTTTTTGATTGATTTGTTACACTACTATCTCTTTTATAGTAGAGAAAAATAGATAAAAGGTAAATTTAAACTAAATAAAAAATAATGATAAAATCTCATATAACCATAATCCTAAATTTAAATCAAAATATCAAATTTTATTTTAAACTAAACATTATCAATATTAATCATATCTATTATTTTGACATTTATCCATATCTTTGAATTTTTTTCTTCTAATACCCTCCTCAAACGAGGCCGGGTTTGGAGGTCGAGTCTATTCATATTTTGGAGGGCATCTCCACCCCGGCTGATCCATAATTGTGATATTTTGGAGGGCATCTCCACTCCGGTTGTTCTTCCGGAGTCAATAGGTGTGATGTGTTGGAGGGCTTCTCTACTCCGGCAGGTCTTCCGGAGTCCATTAGTTGTGTGTTGGAGGGCATCTCCACTCCGGCGCACGTCGGCTCTTCCGGAGTCCATTAGTTTATGGGTTTGACTTTCTCGACGCCCGTATATCCGGCTCTTCCGAGAGTCCTTGATGATTGTTGTTGCCTTTTGTTGTTTCCTTCTGGACGAATGATAGATGTCGACCCCCAATTGTCATTGTTGCAATGGATCTGTAATTTTTTTATGTCACCTGAAAATTTGATATTGAATGGATGTCAAAACAATAATAATAGATGCTATATTCAAGATTATTTATGCAGAAACAATACGATCTTAAATAAAAACTAAAAGACACCGGTAAGCATGGGCGGCTCTACATTGACTTACGGGGTGCCGTCGATCCCCTAAAATGAAAATATTATGTATCAGTAGTAGTGAATTTTTTTTGTAAACACACACATATATATATATATATATATATATATATATGAAATTGACCCTCTTATTTTTACTTATCGACCCCCTATTTTTATATTTTGCCCCATAATTAGATGTATAAAATTGAATATCCAAATATATGTGTGATACGGAAAAAAAATTGACAAATTTCTGATTCCCATGTCCAAAATCCTACAGCCGCTCCTGCCAGTAAGATTCTTTAATTATTTTCGGTGGCACAAGTTCTAGAATAATATGATGCAAAATATGATGCAGAGGGTGTGGAAAAGATATATAGCAAGGAACGAAATATTGATAACATATTGCAAATTTGCAATTGGTGCATGAATGCATGATTGATATGGGGTTTCATGGGACTGCTGGATGATTTTATTTTCTTTTGATGGTTTAAGGGTTTAGTAGGTGAAAATTGTATGGGTCGGTTAATGGTAAGAGGCATATTGGGGGTTGGTGATGCCAAGGTAGAAGATTTATACACTGTGCTGGCAGAACTAGATTGACGGAAATGGAAGAAGTTATCGTTTAGGTTTTTTTTTTTTTTTTTTTTTTTTTTTGAATTTGAACGATGTCATGAATAAAGTCCGCTGCAAGGCATGTCTGCAAAAAGATAATCTCTTATAAGGATTAATGATGGCCAAATTATAGTAAACCAACTTTAAAGATGAATCTGGGCCATTGTATTATAACCAGCAAGTAAGGTCGTATCCTCACGAGGAATTGGTCAAGACTACAATCACTTTTAGATCTAGTTCAGCGCCACAAATATTGGAGGAAGTAATTATAACTAGAAAAAGATAAAATACTAACTTTAAAAGTATGATAAAATGAATTGCTAAATTATGGTCAGGAACACTACTCTTAATACACTTACCGAATCATCCCTATACCTTACCGTATCACTAGGGATGAGCCTTAACCTACCAGCCAACCAATAGTTTCTAATGAATGTGTTGTGGGTGCAATCTCCTAAACCTGGTCCCTGCACGCTAATACCACAACATAGTTCACTCCTATATTCGGTTCAATACCTCATCTATGAGATTTAATTGACCTAATATGATTAAAATCGTGAAACGCTCCGCATCCACCGAGTTCACGGCTTAGCTGAATAACCTTACCAAGAGGCAATTTGAATAAATCGACTAGTTCAGTGTACTGGCAATCCTAAAACTCTAGTTCGCACACTCACTCGCAAAATACATTTATAAAGATCGTGTGTAAAATCAATTAATGGTTCATGACACCACTAAAGGCATTAAGTTCAAGTTTTAGAACACAAACATTCAAAAGAATTAACTTTTAAGACCTACTCATCCCTAAATCATCGTTTATGCATCAATTTCGTAGTTCCATTACATAATCTAGCTATAAAAAAATTTAGCTATGCATAGTCAAATCTAAAACGCAGGAATTCATGAAGAAATTAATAAAAAAGCATGATAAAAAGATCGAAATAAAATTACCAAAAGAAATGTGAAGAATCCACCACTCGAATCGACCGTTGTGTTGAAATAAAATCAAATTAAAATAAAGAAAACCGTTGTTGTTCTAAGGGGAATTGCAGAAAAAGTAGAAAAATTACTGTTCTAATGGAAGACTGCAGAGAAAATAAAATTATGATGTATAAAACTAGTGAAATTTTAAAAATCTGAATCAGTTGTATGAAGGTTTCTGCTCAAGCGTTCATTCTGGCACCACTCATTTCTAATCTCTCACACACGATAAAAGTGTATTATGTGAAAGAGAGTAAAAATGAGAGGCTCTAATGTATGACACTTGGTATAACCTTCCTACAACTGTTGCACCATAAAATCTCTCAAAAACCTATGTTGAAATTTGACCTAATGGCTTTTTATATATATCCAAATAGCCGGAAATTTGCGTCGCATAACATAATTGGGGGTCCGTCCCTTAGGGCAACTCCAACGCAGAACTGACCCGGCACCATTACCCCAAAATAGGGAAATGGGGTTGCTTCCAACCAAGTATTTTTTTCCCATTGCACCATCTTTTTGCACTTAAAAATGGTGTCGAAACTTGACACCAAAACCCACTTTCCCTTTTTTTTTTTTTTTTTTTTTTTGGTTTTTATTTAATTTAGAAGGAGAGATATGTGTATATAATATTTATTGTGTATCATTAATTTGATTAAATTACATTACTTACTTGATATTTTATTATAATTAGTTAATTCGATTTTTTTATTATTTAAGTTGTTTTAATATTAATAAAATATTAATAAAAATACAAATCATACATTTATTTGACATTAGGAATACAAGCACACCGAATTACATAACGACAAAAAAAAGTACTGAATTAAAATAAATATATTACGAACCTAATATAATATTCATACATCATACATTAATTTTTAAATGTGTATTTTGTTATTTGATGAAAGAAATATATATTTTTTTATTTTTTAAAAAGAGATTATTATGGAATATTCTTGAAATATTCTTTTTGGTGTAAGATTTGGTGTAGAATGGTTGGAAAAGAATGATGTAATTTTACACCATTTTGGTGTAATGGTGCGAAAAAATGGAGGAATGGTTGGAGATGCTCTCAGAGCAATGGCAATGGCCAAGCTCTTTTTTTTGCGGGCTGACAGATTTATATTAATATTTTAATTTAACACATTTTGAAACTCCAATGGCCTGGTGTATCACGGCTTCAAAAAGAATAATAAATTAATTTTCCTTCTTCCTCCCCTCTCAATCCAGAGACGATAAAAATAAAAATAAAAAACCATAAAAACTCATCAAATCTAAAAACAAATTCACAAATACAACAATTCTTTTGAATAGCTTCTTGCATACTGTTGTTATTAAAAACATTTTAAGCTAAACCGAGGACATAAAAATTGGCAGGTACAAGAAATGGACTCTGGGTACTATGAATTAGACATGAAAATAGATTTAAAAATAGGAAATTTTAGCAAAGAGAACAAAACAAATAGGCGATGAAAATTGTAGAATATTTAATTGGTAGAATAGGGGAGGATTAACAAAAGCAGCAAAATGTGCCGGAAATAATGGAGAATGGTGTTTGAGTTTTGCTGGAGAAGAAGGAGGAATAAGAAAATATAATAATAAATATAAAATAAAAGGCATTTTTAATTCAGATTTGACATCCACAGGTGAGAACCAAGAGGGTAGATCCCCACCACTTCCACAGTAGAACCCCACCGGGTGGTCACATAGGCTATTGTAGGAAAAATTTCATCCATTTCTGACAGAAAGTGATTTTGAAGGGTGAAGATTTGTGCTATAGTTGATGCTCTTATTGCACACCACGGCCTCCTTCAGTCTTCAATGGGTGTGGGCCCCTATGACTATAATTTGTTGCTTGCCTTTGATTTTTATTTCTTTTTTCTTTTCTTTTTTTTTTTATATTATTCATAAGGAGTGAAAAGAAAGAAGTACTGATACTTCCCTTCTCATTCAACACCAATTTTGGGATCCAAAAAAAAACTACATTAATAATTTATTTTTATTTATTTCTTTTCGATCGCCTAATTTGAATCTCCGGTCGTTTCCTCTCATGAACTTCGTTTTGGACAATTTTCGTATCGTTGTGATTCTCATCACCAGGGACGTCCCTGTGGAGGCTACGTGGCGGGCCACGAAAATCAATGAATTTAAAGTACACTAAATTAATTTTCGACCAATATTATATATATCTGTATTTATATGAACAAGGAATGTATTACTTTAATGGTTAGCACTCAAGTATACTAGACATGAGACTTAGTTTCAAATCTTGCAAGCTACAATATATATATATTTTCCTAAACTAGGACTAGGAGCCAAATAAGTAGGTTTTTTTCTTTCCAAACCCATGACTATCATCACACTGAGTTTTATTTTATTTTTTTATATATATTTTGGTTCTCAGAACTAAATAAGTAGGTTTTTTTCGGCACCCACGACTATCAAACGCAGCTTTTTGTTTTATTTTTTTATATATATTTTAGTTCTTGTTTTTTCGAAGACGATGGCGCAAATTTTTTTCACGGCTAAAATTTGAAACGAGTGACGCCTCGCTCATCACGCTTTTGTCACGTCGTCTATATAAAAATAAACCACATACCGGCGTAATAATCTACCAATAAAACACACACGAATCACCCAAAATATCGAGATTTTCGACGTAACGTCTTATCGTCCCGTGATTCAACCCGTGGTGAAATGTCTTTTATAAAACCACTCAACTACCCTAAAAGTACATCGAATAGACTACTGAGATAGAGGGCAAAATACTGCGTAAATTATAAGCGAGTTGGCCTCAAATCAATTCTGCGTGTGATTAATGTCATAAAAGCAGAGTCTCGTAACCTTTATTCAAGGCAACCACCCTATCTACAACACCACCATGAGAACTCGAACATCACCATTCACAACATTATAAAGCAATATTGTAGGGTAGAAAAGGGCACGACCACCAACTCCAATTAAAAGCCCTTTCCGGATCCTAAATTACAATTGCATCTTTATTCGAATCGCCGTAAGCTTGTTGTTGCTCACGTTCTATCTCCCCTCCTTCAATTCCTCAATATACATATCTCCCAAAACAAAATTGATCACTTAATAAAACCCAGAAAAAAGATAAAAATAAAAAATAAAAAAAACTACATAAAAGATTACAGCTGCCGAAAGAAAAGAAAAAAAAAAAAAAAAAAACTATAATTCTCATAAAAAAAACCTCTAAATCAAACCTAGATAATCAATTCAAATCCAATATAAATCCAAAAAATCATGAAAAGGAAACTCAAATCAAGATTGTTCCCTAAAAAAATCAAGATTGTAATTTTTGCTGCTCATATCTATTATTATGAAAAAAGAAAAAGGTATTTCTATTTTTTCTTTTTTTGTTAATAAAGGTATTTAGAAATTAAGTAGTCTCAGTAATGAAGCACGGTTTGTTTTGTGCAACAAGCTGATATCCCAACCGATTAAACAAAAATTAATAAAATAGGTTTTAGTCCAAAAGGACTAATTTGTGACTTAATAGGGTTTCCAGGACGGAACTCGATCCCTACGGTGCGAGGTGCACGCAGCGATCTTGCAGACCAAACGACGACGTTTGGATCGAAACAACACCGTTTGATCCGATCTAAAAAATAAAAATTCCGCACAATCAAACGCGGCGTCGTTTGGTGCGCACAGCGCTTGGCGCGGTGCACCCCTTTGCGTAGGGGATCGAGTTCCTTTCCAGGACACAATTATTTTATAAGGACAAAACATAACTTATTCGACTAAATTACCCTTTTTTTTTCCTTTCCCCTTTACACGTTTTAAAAAGCCAGATTTGCATCATACCTTCAAAAAGGCATCAGCGTTCCTTATCCCCAATTTTTGGCCGCCTGTGCGTTGATGCCGGAGATGCCCTCAGAAAGGGGCGGTGACGGAGCATTATGTGATCGTGCCGGAGATGCCGTTGAGGTACTGTGCGGCGAATTTGTTGAAGGCGGAGACGACGCTGCTGTATAAAAACAAAAGGCTGAGAAGGAGGCTTTGAGATAGAGAGGCGTTGACATGGAGGGGTTGATCGTCCGGCGTTCACCTGATAATTTTGTCTAGCAACGGGTTGAACAGCGGGTTTGTCTAGCAACTGCCACCGTCCGCCCACTGCTCCAACCGAGTCCAATTTCCGGCCAAGAAGATCGGATTTGTATCACCCGAATCAGATTGTACGATTTGGGGATTAGGATTTGGGGAGGAGCAAGAGGGTGGCAATTGTGCATCTACGAGAGTGAACGATCGGATTTGAACGCCGGAGAAGCAGGGGCCATGTGCACCGGTGAAGGAGTTAACGGCGGCCATGGTTGCCGGAGAAGCTGGCTGAATTTTTATTTTTATTTTTAATTTTTTAGAAAGTTTAGGGTTTAGGGTTGTTACAATTAATTTTTTACTGTTACAACATTTTTTGATGTAACTTTATATATTTTACGATCTGTTACTACTTGTTTATTGGCCGTTACTACATTTTACGAAATTTGATGCTACTACTTATTTTTGGTTTTATTACGACTTGTTTATTGGTTTATTACTATTTTTCATTTGATGTTCTTACGTTTTATAAATTTTATTCTTATTTGTTTCTTGTTATTACTTTTTTTTTTGTTTATTACACTTTATCTAGCGTTACTACGTGTTTAATGTGTAAAAGGGTATTTTTGTCAATTTATCATGAACTTGTCCTTTTTAATTACATAAAATGTAATGAACGTCATTCCTTAACTCCATTTATGATTTTTCTTTTCCTTCTGGCCTACCTTTCCCCTTAATTAAAACTCGATCATCCCTATTTTTTTGACACGTTGGCCGGACAAGATTAAAACACGAGCTCATTTTTATTAACAAAAGCAATATTCATATATAGATGATATGAATCAAATCGCGTATAAAAAAAGATTAAGACGAAATTATAATAATTATATCTAACAACATACTACAAATGTCAAAACAATATATAGCAATAGCAGAGACAAAAATAGCGCACCTCTAATTAACAACATCAACGGATTGCAAACACTTATGGACAACATAGCTACAATGACAAGCAAACAAACTAATCAAGATTTCTCCGTGTATTTACCGATGAAAATCATCAATAATAGTCTCCCGTTTAATATTGTTCAACATATCATTCTCGATACATAAAATAGCCAAACTATTCAATCTTTCTTGCGCCATTGATGACCTCAAGTAGGTTTTCAATAATTTTAACTTTGAAAAACTAAAACAATGTATCAAATCAATAAAATCATTCACCGGGAAATCAACAATTTATCAAATACTAATTAACAAACGAAATAGGAAAAAAATTCAAAAAGTACTTCAATTGTTATTAATCTAATTAACAAATAAACTACCAATTATAATTCTTTTGGTCTTATATGATAATATGAAAAAAAATTACTGAAATAGTAAATGGATTTTCCTACAATCCTATGCTACATTTTGTGTCTCTTTAATTATAGTTGTCTATTTTCAAAAAAAAAAAATTATAGTTGTCTCGTTTATGTTTCATCACGATGTTTTATTGAAATAGAGTTTAATTTAAAAATTAAAAAAAAAAAATCGTCTTTCGAACAGAGAGTAGTGAGAAGCAGACGGAGAAGAGATGAATTAAAGTGTGGATATTAATAATAATAAAATAATAATAAAAAAATTAATAATTAAAAAACATTGTAATAGACAAGATTTGAACTTGCATCGTCAAGAAGAGTAACCACTTCCCCTTCCACTACACCAGCTTGTATCAAAGATAGATTTACTAATTTTTGACCATTTTATATAAACCAGTACATTTGTAAAACACGTAGCTATGGCCCCCTTGTATCGTGGGCCCGGGTCAGTCGTCCATCCCTCCCGGGCCCAGGTCCGTTCCTGCATATAGGGGCGCCATATTTATGTGTATAAGATCTGTATGTATTGTGTAATTTAATTTAGGGAGAGTTGTTGAAAAGAACAAAAAATTATTAAAATTAACAAAAGACACTAGGCATATATGAAGACAAAAATACCCTTATAAATACACGTGGGGTGTTGTTGTTTGTTGTTTTTTTTAATAGAGGGGCAAAATTGTCTTAATACAAGATATTTTGTCCTTTTTACTAAAATACAAATGTTATTGTCCTTTTTGACAATTTCATAAAGGTTTTTTTTTTTTTTTTTTTTTACTTTTTCATAATTTTCCCTTTAATTAATGGAAGAATATAAATCAATTAAGTATATTTACTTTCGATAATTCCTTACTTGTATTTAGGAAAAATATTTTCTTACTTCTCATTCTACTTAAAAGAAGAAAAAAACTTCCCCAAAATTTCTAGGGCTATATTAAGTGATTCTACCATAAATGTTTTTTCTTCTAATTCCACTCAAAAAGCTTCTCCTAAAAAAACCGTGGGGCTATTTGGCCACTTTCTCTCATAAAAGGAAATGAATGTCAAAATCTTTTGTATTACGATCAAGAGAATTATTAGCCACTTTCTCTTATAAAAGGAAATGGATGTGGATCTCTTTTGTATCACGATACAATATAATTATTTTAGTTAATTATTTTAGTAGAAAATAATTGAGAATTTATCTTGGTAATTTGGGAGGAAGAAAAAGTTGGCCCAGAAGCAATCCTAGGATTCCGTGGAGGTTCGTGTGGATCAATTAATGGTAGAAGCCAAACATTTGAGTGGCTCCGTGCACAACTATCTTGTGAAATGAGCGTCGATCTTAATACAGATCAATTCCGATTTTGAATTCTTGTCTAGTCGGTATGATTATTTTGTCATGAAAATAGCATTACTAAAAGCGGAAAGGCATTGTGAACATATTCTATATATATTTTTATCCGGATATGTTTTTAAACCAGTTTTCTCCGTTTGTTTGTTTTTCTTCAATCCTGTTCTAGGATAGTAGTTAGTAATATTTTGTGTAGGCTACAACTCGATCGGCTACGACACCTACTAATTTTTATCATTTCAAATAACATACACTCATATTTATTTGTGTAATGTATAGCGTTCTTTTGTGCAATTCATTACTAATAGTCTTCCTTCCGTCCCATTTTATTTATGCCGTTTATTTCTTGCATAGATTGAGAAAATCGTAATTAATCTTTAAATCTCATTAAATGATTCAATATTTTTACGTATGATGCTTAAATAGTTGTTGAGGCGTTTAATCTTATCATTTTATCATAAATATTGTAAACAGTGAAGATCGTTTGAAGAATTTTGACATTAATACATAAAATAGAAAGCTTATTTTTGGACAAATCAGAAAAAAAGCATAGACAAATAAACTTATTATAAATGTCTCGTTCAAAATGTAACCGGTCAAGCAACTTTTGATCATTTGGTTGACATTTTCTATTCTTTTACTCTCTTTTTGTGGAGTGGTTGTTCTTTTGGTTGATCTTTTCTGTTCTTTGTCTCTAAACCATGAGAGATTTTTTATGGTCGGCGGTTTGTGGGAAGGTTATCTGCAAAGTGACGTACATTAAGTCTCTCGTTTTACTCTCTTTCATATAATACACTTTTATCACAAGTGTGAGAGGTTAAAATGAGTGGTTGTAATGTATCTTGAACGATAAAACAAATCTACAACGATTATATTTTAAAATTTCACCTAAACCACGGTGCTTTGTCTCTAAAAGCAACGTTTACGGATCATCTCAAATTTTAATAAACTACTATTAATTGCAAAAAAGAATGATATGCATAAGTGTATTTTATTTGAAAGTATGATAAAAACCAGTAGGTGTCGCAGCCGATCGAGTTGTTATAACGCCAGGGCCGTCTTTTGGTAAAGTTTAAATAGTCATAAATGTCGGTGATCATTGTTTAGACCGCCGTCGCTCGGCTTGAGTGCAAAAGACTTGCTTGCTGAGTTAATGAGATCTTTATATCTCACAACATATGGGATGGCGTTTTCTTATTTTACTGCGTGTGGGGCATTACATAATGCCTTTTATTTATTTATTGAATAATGGAAATTGGAAAATACAATTCATTATGGTTAAAGATTATACGCCAATGCTATAAAATTATGTACTGGGCAAACATACTTGGCACATTGATCGTAGAGATACCACCATTAACAGCATGGTATATGAGGATCTTTGAAAGCCGTGCATTAATTAATCCGGGTCAAACTCTTATGTGACAATGATCGAAAATCCTAGAAACCCCTAATTTATGCAAAGAGGGGACGAGTTGTTTTATTTGTTTGGGTGAGCTCTCGAATTATTTACGAGAGTTGCCTATGTATCCAATAGTTGAATTGAAATCAAAGTCATCCGTAGTTCCTTAGGGTTGTTTATATTGGCGATGCCTCGCCTCATTACTTGTTGAGTAAAGTATTATAATTAATTTTAATTCCTAAGGATATACACGTTTCAATCCCTATAAATCGAGAGATAATTATGGACATATTTAATGTCAAGATTGGAGTCTTTATGACTGAGGATTACATCCATATTTATCCTCGAAGTGGAATAGCGGCGAAGTTTGTCTTGGCGTCTTCTGATCGACCACAAAAGCCAATATGGATTGGCCCGACAGACTCATCTTCACGGAGACCAGGCGTCTGCGGTGGTGGAGGAGATTCGAACCGATCTCTGTGGTAGATGATACGCTCTTTGTTCGGTTCTGGGGCTCGCGGCCTTAAAAGCCACTAAGTTTAGAGGCTGGTCATTTATTAAACGCCACAAAAGTGACACGTGGGCGCAACTTTCGGGTCGGGTATCATCATAAGCCCCCCAGTGTCGTGACGCTTTACTAGGTGGTCGGATCTGCGCTACTGGCGGTTCGAAGGCATGACCCGACCTCGCGTTTTGAATCATCAAGCGCCGGTGGCGACCTCAGCCAGCCATCATTGCATCTGCGCGAATCTGGCGTTTTCACTCCTTTTCTGGCGGCGTCGTTTGAGTGTCGGGAGGAGGTTATAAAACCGTCCCTTCATATCGGACTTTCCCTCTTCTCATATTTGCTATTAATTGAAGATTTTCCACTAGATCCTCTGCATTTCAAGTAAGCACCTATCTTTTCTTACCTTTGTTCTTCTTCATTTCTTCTACTCTTCCTGGGTTTATGAGGCTAGTACGCGACCAGAGCGGCTATTGATAGGGAATTTGAGTCCCACTCTGCGTCGGACAAACGAAGTTAACCAACCGTTTATCAATTTGGGGTCGATAGACATTCCTTCTTTAAACACGGTTGGTGTTAGCATCATAATTTTGAAGAGGTCATTGCCGATCGGGCTCATAACCCATCTCGATACCATTCAACCTTTGGTTTTACCTCCTTACGCCCGGTGTCTTAGAGCCCGTATATTGCTAAAGCGGCTATAGGCTATTCGGTATTAGGTCCAAACTAACCCGAGGCGGTATCTTGCAAATCGTAACCAGTATGGTATAGATATGGATCGATATGCTCCTCGATTGCACAGGGTGCCCGTCTATATGCTCATCGACCCTCGGAGAGAGTGCGCTTGCGATATCTGAGGAACAGATTTGTCTTGTGGCCTTAGGGTTCCTTTACATCCGGCCTTCTTGTTTGTCTTGAGACATTATCAAGCCGGGAATGCGCTTGATTGCCTGCTAACGGTGTTAGGGCAATTATTAGATGCAGGATCTTTTTCGGGTGATGGACATAGAGTTTAACATGGATCTTTTGGGACTTTTTACCAAACATAAGAAGATCATGAACCATAGTAGGTGGTACTATTTTCCGCGCCCGCCAGAGACCACCAGGGGGTCCCCAGTACTTTCCACGAGGAAATCTATGAATGGAAGAACCATTTTTCTTTATCCGTAACGACGGGCACCCTGAAGCGAGCAAGCTGGAATTATTTCCGGCTTCAGCCGACGTGTGTCTCACCACCGTGGGTGGCGCTTCTTTGAATGATATTCTTGATGCCAAAGTTCTCCTTGACTTTGAGCAACGCTTTGATGAGGCGATAAAAGTGCTCAAACATATGATTCGGTCCTGAGCCTATCGGGAAGCTTACTCGGGAGGAGTATAACCATCGTAGGATCTTTTTCTTGCGTCTTGGGTTTGATTTTATTGTTTCCTTTGGATTTGTTCTAACGCTTTCTCTGTTCTTTCGGTGGCGATGTTGCGATATCGTGAGCGAGGCACTCGAGGGAAGAATATGTGCATACAAGATGAGCCCAGCCAGAACTTGGAAGCCCGGGAGGAGGCGAGCGCGAGCACAGGCCAGGTGATCGAGAGGCCAGTGCGAAGTTCCTCTTCGAGGATCTTGATAAGCGTTTCAGCCTCGGGCACCAGCGGTCGAGCGGAGGATAGCGGGCCGATCATCCTCAACGTTTACGATCTTTGGCGAGCAGGCCCGGCGGCGTTCGATCTGGGAGAAAGAGGCCCCGAGGTGGTCGAGTCCTACGAAGGGACATCGGGCTCTTCGGCCGATTTTTAATTTGACTGCCAGATAAGGATCGGCATCCATTGTAAGTCTTGCATCTTTCCGATTTACATTCGCTGATACGGAACCCGTCATGACCTGTTTGCGTCTTACTTTTGTTATATGCATGTTGTTAAAGGCTGGAAGGAAGTTCTTCGTCGCCTTAATAACTTCTCCGCCCAAAGGCTTCGCTTGGAAAGCGGATCGGTGACTGTGCTGCCAGGCGCATAGCAAGCACAAGAGGAATCCTTGTCCAAAGATGCCCGATCGATCGATCTAGATAAAATCATGCAGGCCGGCAAAGTTGAGCTGAATGAGCTCTGAACTTCGATCTTTGCTCAAGAGAGAGCGACCAAGTGAGGCTGATCATGAGGGTTGGAAGGCTGCTATGCCACTGGCGTGATCGCTTCAGAGCTATTCATGAGTACATAAACTATCCTCATTTCATGAACTCTGAAGGTCTTGCTTGGCTCAATCCACAAGCCATGGGTACACCCTTGGTGTCAATCAGCTAAGGAACAATGGCACAGTGGTCATCTCGGACCTTGACATAGTAGACTTTGCAAGCCAAGTGGCAATGAGTACATGCAGACCAGGCTTATAAATTTCAAGTTGGTGAGGACTTGGCGGAGAAATATGTGTCGTCGACACACTACTCATCGAGACAGTAGCATCTTGACTCAGTGGCATTCGGCACTCCAGCGTCGGCAACAAGAATGTTTTGCCAATCCTTGGAGGCTTATGCTTTTCTATTTAAATAATCTTCTATAATAACTCTCTTTATTGCTGCCAATGACTTTTATTTCTCAACTATTTGTGCTTATTTTAGCACGAGTTCGATTTACTAACTCTTTCTACATTCCTGGCCTTTCGGCCGTTCACGACTCACGAGTTTTCCTTTTTTTTTTTGCATATTTTGCTTTTATTTTCCTTTTGCTTTTGTTTTGGCGTATATTAGGGACTCCTTACTCCACGAAGAACATCTTTTAGAAGTTTTACCTCGGAATGTTGATCTTGACTTGCCCGAAATGTTGAATGTTGTTCGGCGATCAAATGCATCTGAGACTTAGAAAGTTTGTTTCAAACTTTCGAAGTATCGATAGTCTTGCTCTTACCATGGTCTTGCTCTTACCATGATTTTTTAAGCTTCATTTCGCTAAATGTATCTGTTGGCGCATAGTTGGCCCTACTAGCGAACTTTTCCTGAATCCGACTGCGGACCTATTTTAGTTTACCCTTGGAAAACTTTTACGAGACCCGACCCTGCGGTTCGGTTCTTCTGCTTTTGAGTCCGACTGCTGGCTCGATTCGTTGATCTATCCTATGGACTTATCTTAGTTTACCCTTAGCAAACTTGTTTATGAGACCGACTGCGGTTTAGTTCTTAATGAGTCCGACTGCGGATCGGTTCATTATATACATCCTGCGGGACTTATTTTAGTTTGTCTTTGCAAACTTTTTCTGCGAGACCGACTGCGGTTCGGTTCTTACCGAGTCCGACTGCGGATCGATTCGTTGGTACATCTGCGGAACTTGTTTTGAGTTTACCCTTAGCAAACTTGTTTGAGACCAACTGCGGTTGATTCGCCTTCTTGAGTCCGACTGTGAATCGATTCGTTATATGCATCTGCAGACTTATTTTAATTTGTCGCTTTGCAAACTTTTACATGATCTGCGGCTCAATTAATATCGATCAAATATAATAAACAAAGCATACACGTATTAAAAACATTTATTTAATATCGATGCTTGGATACACTTATTTGAGAAATCAAAATTAACAATGCATTAAATAATCTGGAACTTTGTCTAGATATAAAACTTCCTCAAGTTAGAGGCATTCCGGTTGAGAGGCCTTTGATACGCGCTTACATCGACCCGGTTGGTAGGCTCCTTTCCCGTACCTTGACTACTTTATGCGGTCCTTTGATTCGGATCAAGTTTCCTTTAAGGCGATTGTTTGCTCACCTCGTTCTTCACGAGCACAGATCTCCTCTTTAATGTATGAGTGTTTAACTCTGGGTTATGTCTTTGAGAAATTCCCTGTTTATACTTGGCCATTCTTATGAAGGCTATATTACGAACCTCTTCCGTGCGTCTTTGGAGTGCTGAGCTCGATTAAGCTAACGATCTTGATGAAGCCCATCATGGAGATGATAGGCGATCTCGGCCAGGATCACTATTCACAACCGTGCGCTAAAGTGAAAGGAGTTTCTCAGGTGGCCGAGTTGGGGTTGTTCGCAATGCGCCCATAATATGTTGGGCAAGTGCCGGTCAAACTTTTTCTTTTTCTTCCTCAGGCGTTTTCAATACTATCTTGATGCGGTTGGTGCATTCGACTTGCCCGTTAGCTTAGGGATAACCGGACGGAAAGTGAAGCGTTGAGTGATGTGAACCATTGCACCATCCTCAGCGATCTGTCTTGAGATCCCGTTATCTGAAACCAAAGCTTTTGGTATTCCGTTGCACTGCATACAATGTTTTTCCATAGGAATTTACTGTATCGCTTCCCTCTTATTGTATCCGGTGGTTCAACCTCAACCCACTTGGTGAAATAATCGATTGCTACGATCGAAGTCGACATTTCTGGGGCTCTTGGGGTGGCCTACTAGATCTAGCCCCATTGGTCAAAGCGGCCAGGGGACACCGTGGAATCATGTCACTGGGATGGCGATGTGACAAGTTATCATGCACACAGCACGATCACGCACTTTTTCCACCAACTCCTGGCATCTTCCAACATTGTTGGCCAATAATAACCGAACAACCTATATTTCCTTGCAAGGGTCCGAGCTCAGGAATGATTTCCACAAATGCCCAAGTGTATTTCTACGGCGGAGTAGTTCCTTCTTCTCGAAGAACACATCTTAGCCATGGAGCAACATCGACTGCGATAAAGTACTCCATGAGCGGTGAGTAAATAACGCTCAAGAGCTTCATTTTTTGGCTGAACCTTGTCTTGGGGCGGGGCGTTATCTCTAGATACAACACAATCGGATCCATCCACGTGCAGTTGAAGTCGGATCGGTTGGGTATCTTACTGTTCGTGACTTCTTTCTTTCAATGACTCCTCCAATACTTTTTTGATGAAAATTTGAGGCCAATTTGATAAAGCTTACGCCGCCATTGTGATTTCTCAGGGTATTTGTGCAACCTTGACTTGTAGAAACTTTTCTAGGAGAGTTCTAGTTGTCACTAGGTATTTCCTCATAGGTTCCTCATTAGCCTCATACCACTCGCCGTTTATATGATTTACTGCGAGGTGTGAATCATTGTATACTGCCGGATCATCTGCCCTTACGAAGCTTATTTGCCAACTTAAGCCCGTGATCGAGGGCTTACGTGCTCGAGCTTCATTATTTGTAGCCTTAAAGTCAAACCTTAGGGCATAGAAACTCCTCCGCTTTTGGGTGACGAGTAAGAGACGGCCCGCACTCATCCTTGCTGATGCCTGTTCAGCGTACAAGCTCCGTTGATGAATCCCTTTTTCGGTGATCGTCCTCTGAGATGAACATATATTCCTGACCAAGAAATCGGCTAAGGCTGTGATTTGATTGCGATTCGAGGTTGAAAATCAATGTGGTAAGTATTCACCTAGGTTCGACAACCCATTTGCTAACCTTCACGAGGTTTCTGATCGTCCCGATATTTATCGTGCGATGGGTCGATCGATTACGGTAATGGGATGAGCACGGAAGTAAGGTCTCAACTTCGCTGAAGCATGCACCAATGCCAGCGCTAATTTTTAACGTTCGAATATCCGACCTCCGGTCGTGGAGTGCTTTACTCACAAAG
>JAOBSW010000580.1:0-111836 GCA_026214975.1 Gentiana macrophylla | reverse complement strand
TTAGTTCAATGGAGAATATAGAATGAAACAAGTCAAAGTTGATTAAAACAAGCTTTTTGCAAATTGAAGACCAGCCAAGAATAAAGAATATAGACTTATGATAAAGATAGACTATATATAAAAGTATAGAATTAGATCGACAAGCGTAAAACTTAGTTACCAACCGAAATTTGTATCGATTTTGTAATCACCAAATGTTCTGACTTTAATGAAAAATCAAGTTTTTGGTTTTATTTTTGTTTGTTTTATCATTAAGATTTTCTTTTAATGAGGGTTTTCAGATCATCAAAATGGGGTAAATTTTTAGAAATAAAATGAGTATTGATGATGAATCATCACTTTGTGATTTATTTGTTTGCTTAAACCCCAATTGATGAAATTCTCAAACTAGTCATTATAGTGAAAAGATGAAAGAAGTCTAGATTAAAAATGTATAGGACTTATAAAATTTTGATTTTGTATTGGTTATATCAAACAAGTACTACAATAGATAGTGTTGGAAATAATATATGTGTTTTGATGATGATTAAATCACGTAATGAGTAAGATCACTTACAACCCATGATGATGAAGTCATAACTAACTGTTATAGTGCAAAATGAAAGAAGAAGCAAGAAATGGTCTAGTAGAAAATGTATAAGTTCTATCTGGTAGTCCAACCTTGTATAGTTTGTTTGAGATAAGCATTGTAATAGACAGGAACTAGGTGAATAGTCGAAATCATAGCAAGCAAAGCGAGAATACATGTGAAGAACTGAGGTTCGGACTTCGATTATGAGAAAATCAAGAAGATAAGTTCATTGAGGACACAGACTCAGCTGGCTCATTTAGAAGATCAAGAACTGAGGAGGACCGCACTCGATTATCAAAGATCAAGAACCGAGGTGGAAAACTCGGTTAGTAGGTCGATTTAGTCATGACTATAAGTCGTGATTACGGCAAGTCTATGGTGACCAAATCAACTATAGATCATGTAAAGCTAAATAATCTTAAGGACAAAGATTATCAGTTACCAGGAAAAGAAGAAACTGAATGGTGTACTCTGACTTAGTCAATTAAAGTCGGATGTCAAATATATGAGGTACTCAGTTTTGAAGAAGAGTAGAAAACTGAGTTAAGGACTTGTTAAAATTGAATTGACAATACGACAAAAGGTCGTACATATGAACGTTGGCTAAACAACAAATGTAACGGCTAAAAGAGCTAGTGACCGTTACATCGCCCCTATAAATACTCAAGAGAATCACTTGAAAAAGAGAGAGAAGGATCTGAAAATGAGCTTTACAAGCATATATCTAAAGATCGATATCTAAAAAATTAGATTGCATATCTAGAAAAAGGGAAGCCAACAGAATAGCCTTGAGGATTATAAAGAAAGATCCAATAACCCATTAAGGGGGAAAGAAGGCATCTTGGAGCTACAAAGCCGAGATCCGTGAAGAAGCAAAGCGACTCACCGAATTAATCTCTTGATTAATTCTAAACCTAACCTTGTGAAAAAGGGTTGGCTGTGCATAGTTTGAGGAGAGCAACTCCACCTTTCCTCACGGTTTCAACTCGGTTGCCACAATGTTGGTGCGATCTGGATCAGGTTTGTGTTAGTGGTGAGTGGTGGTGAAGGAGCCACTCCACCTCCGAAATATCAGTGTGCAGAGTGAAGGGAGCAATCTTACCTTTCTTCATTATGTGTTGACAGTGAAACTAGGGTGTCGTGAAGGATCACCATCGTGCTAGGATATTGTAATGATTATCTCGAGATTCTAGTGATACCTCCTACACCACAGAGAAGGGGGAGTCGTGCACGGATTACACCACCCGGAACTTCCATAAACAAATCTTGTGTTGATTTACTTTATGCATTTATGTTTGTTTTAATTGTTGCATAATCATCTCATCATTTCACTCAGCAAACACCAGACACTGAGTCAGCATAGAACTGATACATAGAAGGTCAAGATTTTTATTAACACATCTGTTGCACAAAAGGCTTGTTTTTATCCGCTGCCAGTTAACTAGACTAAATATAAGTTAGTATTGACTTGTACTCAGTTGAGTTTGCTGAACTCTGCACAAGTTAAGGGACAGGAAGAAAACTGAGCTGAACATCAGTTTGATTTTCGTAAAAACTCAGCCTTCTGGTACACTTTCGGTTTGGGAAAGTTTTGGTGACAAGTTTATTCACCCCCCCCCCCCTAAACTTGGGTTAGCCTTTCCAAGGGACCAACATATAGGTTTTAGTGGAGTCTAGGACTGAAATTGAAATGTAATCAAGAATGGTTCACTGAGGGATCAAACTCAGTTGGCCATGTTCAAAGTTGAAGACTCAAGGTTGAGGGATCAAACTCATTTATGAAGGCTGAGGGACCAAACTCAGTTTAGAAAACTCGAAGGTTTGAGGGGACAAACTCGCTTTTATGAAGACTAAGCCGAGATTATAATGTTAGAATTCGTGTAAGTCTGATTGATTGTATGAATCGACTTTATAGATCTTGTATTGAAGGTCTAAGATACATAAGGACAATGTGATAATAGTTATTTTATGAGATAAAAGTGGTGTACTCACGATCTCTCAAACTTCAAGATAAAATAAATGAGGAATACTCGGTTTTGAAGAAGATTAAATCTTGAAGTTAATACTCAAACTCGCTATCTCTGAAGCTAAATCAACCAATCGGTTACACTCAAGGAAAATCAGAAAGTTGAAGATCAAGCATTCTAATTGGTTAAAGGTCTGACATGTCAGGAGGACATTGACATTTCGGACAACATGATAGCATATTCCATGGAATCTAATATGAACGTTATAAAATTCAAAAATATGACCGATGGATTTCACCCTATAAATAGAGGGCGAGCAACAAGGATCAAGAACTCTTTTTGCACCAAGTTTTTGAGCCTAAGTTCGGCAAGTTTTTGCATTCGTGTTTTGCTAAGTCATTGCTATCATATCCGAGCTTAATAGACAAATCCTAAATATCTTCTAAGTGTTCAAGCATTCAAGGTCAATCAAAACCTAACACTTGAAGATTCCACAAGTCTCAGATCGCTTACTTGATTCAACACCAACTTTGATTTTATCAATGGTTTGACCGTGAAGCATCCGGTCTAAGGTGTCAAGGGCAGGTTATGTCTGCAATCGAAGACGTGTGTGGTGTAGCTGGTGAAGAGGCAATTCAACCCTTTAAGGACCAGTGAAGCATTTGGAACGTGTCAATTCGACCTGTTGTTCAAGTGTTTAGATTGTGAAGCTAGGGATTAGTCAAGGACAATCTACTAAGACTTTTTGTAACCGTTGTAACCTCGAGAAGTCTAGTGGAAATTTTCCCCCTACATCACAAGAAAAGAGAGGACTGACGAGATTACACCATCTGGAACCTTTATAATTCTTTGTGTTCTTATTTCTGCATATTTACTTTAAGCATTTTACTTTCAGTAATTTAGTTTACTAGATATAGCATTAACTAACTTGCAACCTGATTGAACTCATATCAAGCACGAAACTGAGTTTCACCAAAATTCAGTTCAGCATAATTTCAAAAAGATTAACTTAATGTTTAAAAGGCTATAAATATATTCCATTGCATTTAACTCAGTTGTAGAAGAAGTCAACAAACATTTTCTCAGCTCAGTTATCTTTACTCTGTAAAAAGTTAAAAGTGATAAGTTTATTGCCCTCCCCCCCTAAACTTGTACAAAGCTTTTCCAATGGACCAACAATAGTGATATTCACTTGTCATAAAGGTACAAAGTTTGTATATCAAACTATGTTTAGGACACTAAACCAAAGAATTTTAAGGAAGTGGTTAAGGATCCTAAATGGAAACAAGCCATGCAAGAGGAGTTGGATGGCTTAGAAGAAACCAAAACATGGAAGTTGGTTCATTTACCCAAAGGAAAAACACCAATAGGATGCAAATGAGTATTCAGGATCAAGAGAAAAGCAAATGGAACAGTTAGCAAATATAAAAGAAAGGCTGGTAGAGAAAGGTTATACACAACATGAAGTTATAGACTCTATATACACCTTCTCACTAGTAGCAAAGACAACCACAATCAGAACATTGTTAGACATTGATGCCATCAAATGATGGAAGTTCCATCAAATTGATGTCAACATTGCATTTCTCTATGGTGATTTGGAGACATGACAATTCCCTTAGGCTATCAAGCTAATGGCCAAAATCTTATTTGCACACTTACTAAATCTCTTTATGGCCTTAAACATGCTAGTAGACAATGGAATTTCAAGTTAACAAATGCATTACTACAGCTTGGCTTCAAGCAAAGATTCAAATGATCATAGACTATGCATAGAAGGTTCAAGTGACAAAATGATTAGTTTATTAGTCTATGTAGATGGCTTCATAGTCATAGTAGTAATAAACAAGCGATACAAGTAGTCAAAGATTTCCGGCAAGACAATTTTCCAATTATGGGCATATGGGAGCTCAAGTTCTTTCTTGGATTGGAAGTAGCTTTGTCCAAATCTAGTATTATGTTATCTCAAAGAAAATATTGCCTGATCTATTGAGTGAATATAGATATTTGGGATGCAAACCAAGTACTACGCCATGAGATACTTCCAAAAGATTAAAAATGGAGATTCCACTCTCTCGACAATTCCTACTACAAGTCTCTTGTGGGAAATTAGCTTTATCTTAGTCTAACAAGACTGACATCAATTTTTCTACACAACACTTTGTAAGTTCCTGTCATGGCCTACAGAGTTACATTTAAAGGTTGCCCACAAACTACTCAGATACTTGAAGGGAGGGCCTCAGATCAAGGGATCTTCTTTCCCACTGGTCTAGAAGCCATCATAAAGACCTACTTAGATTCAGATTGGGCTGGTTGCCAAGACATCATAGGATTAGTCACATAGTGCAGCATTTTCTTAGGGGGTTCTTTAGTGTCATGAAAGACCAAAAAGCAAGCAACTGTTTCTAAGAGCTCCTTAGAAGCTGAGTATACGGCTCTTGCTATGGAAACAGCTGAAACTCGGCACCTACTATACCTTCTCAAGGATTTTCAACTTGATCATACCAATGCGGTTCCTATTTTTTGTGACAACAATAGTGCTAATTACATTGTTGAAAACCCAGTATTCATGAAAGGACAAAACCTATAAAAATTGACTGTCATTTTGTCAGAGATATATCCCAAGCTAGATTGATTAAACCAAAGCCCATCTCTACCAAGAAACAACTTGTGTATTAGTTGACTAAGTCATTTGATAGTCCAACCTTTCCCCATTTGTTCACTAGCAATCCAATCAAGAACATTCACACTCTCAATCAACCTTAAGGGGGTGTATTACAGTAAAGAAAACTTTCAGTTTCCTTCTAACATAAATGACTTAAGTTAGTAAGTTAACAAGTCACTTAAGTTAGTTTAAGTTTGTTTTTTTTTTCTTGAAGTGTTTTGAGCTAGTTATTCTATGTTGTAACGACAGCTAATGTATAATCACGGATCAAACACTATAAAGGTGCGATCGCAACAACTAATGATTTGATTTAATTAATCTTGTAAGTTGTAATACTTGAAACTGTATTTTCCTCTCATTATTGAATAACTCTCTTCTCATTATTGGCATTAGATAGAAGGAAGGAAGCTAGGGTTTTAACCAATGTTTCATTAAGCATAATAATGTCTTATACACAATATTTATATATGTACATAATAACAACCTTAGTACAATACTTTGAAATAATAACAACAAGGTCCCTTATATTCTAATATTTTCTCAAATTAAATGGGGTATTAACACATTTAATTTGAGCACAAAGAAGTAAATAGACTTGGTGAGAGGCTTGGTCAAGGAGTCACCACTTGATCACAAGAGGGAATGTCTTGGACTTTCATTGAACCTGTACCACTTTTCTCTCGACAAAATGTGCATGTAATTCCTCATGCTTGATCCTGAGTGCATTCTTGGATTGTGAGCAAGAGAACCTACCTAAATTGTCACACCTTAAGATAGGCGATCTTGCGAGTTTGAACTTGAGTTCGCATGAGAACATTAAGTAGCCATTGTGTTTAGTTTGCATTGCTTTGTGCCACAATATTCGAGACTCTGTGAATGATCTTGAAATCACATGTTGCTTCTTGGAAGACCAGGAAATCAATGATCCTGCTAGATATATACAATAAGCTGCTACAGATCTTCTGTCCTCTTTATCACATGCCTAGTCAGCATCACTGAAGGCATGAATGTGCAGGGGTTGAGAGCCTTTAAATAATAGGCCATGATATAATGTACCTTTTACACATCTGAGGAGATTCTAAACTTGTTGCCAGTGAGAGACTGTTGGTGCCTGTATATATTGGCTCAAGGAGTTTACTGCATAAGCCAGGTCAGGCCTGGTGAAGGTCAAACACAGTAAAGCCCTAACTGCACTTCTATAAAGTGTAGGATTTTGCATCAGTTCCTGTGATGGAGGCACTTTAGAATTGCCCACCATGGGAGTAGGACATGGTTTCAGATTCTCCAACCCCATTTTTTTTAATAGATGCTGAGCATAGACATGCTTAGAGAGGAACAAACCACTGTGATTTCTTACAGCCTGGACCCCAGAAAATGGTGTAGATTGCCTAGATTTTTTAGGGCGAACCTGGAATTTAAATCACTCACAACCCTTTTGATTCTGGAGACATCATTACCAGTGATGAGTATGTCATCAACATAAACAAGGACATACAACAGTGTTCTACCAGTGTGAAAAACAAACAATGAAGGGTCAAACTTGAACTGAACAAAATTCCACACAAGCATATGTTTCTTTAATTCATCAAACCAGGCTTTAGGAGCCTGTTTGAGACCATAAATAGCCTTTTTCAAGTGACAGACATGTCCAGGCCTTAACTTATCTACAAAGCCTTCAGGTTGTTCTACGAACACAGACTCATATAATGTACCATTAAGGAAGGCATTATTAATATCTACTTTTCTGATAGGCCAGTCTATAGCAACTATAAGGGCTAAAATGATTCTAATAGTTGAGGCTCTACAGCAATGTAGTGAAGGTTTCGAATAATCCACACCGGTGTTTGATTGAAACCTTTAGCTACTAACCTAGCTTTATGTATGTTAACAGATCCATCTGTATTCAACTTGAGCTTGAAAACACACCAATTAGCCACAACATTGTGAGCTTGAGATCTAGGAACAAAATCCCAGGTGTGATTCCTCATTAGTGCATCATATTCATCATTCATAGCCTGCATCCAATACGGGTGATTTAGAGCATCAGACACCCTAGTAGGTTCGGGTGGATGAGTGGAAGGATTAGTGATGGCAAGATAAGAAAAGGTTTTTGGTTTGAAGATGCCATATTTGGCTCTGGTTTGCATGGGGTGTTGATTGACAACAGAGGTGTTGGAAGTAGAAAGAGATGAGGATGTTGTGATAGGAGAGGATGAACTATAATCATGGTGAATAGTAGGACTGATCAAAGGAGATGATGATGTAGAACCAGAACTAGACTCTTCAGAATAAGGACTAGGATGAGGAAAAGTAGAGGGAGAGACAACATGAGGTGTTCCAGAGAAGGATGAGTTGCTAGGTGATTGATGAGAGGGATCAGCAGATATCTGAGTGTTAGGAGATTGAGGTGAGGGATGAGCAAACTCAACCTCTAGTTGGTTTGATAGATCAGAAATCTTGGCTGAGGGAACAGGCAGGGATAGCATAGGGTCACTGACAATAGCACTTATAGAAGTTGAAGCAGTATTGGATGAGGTACTGACTTTGGAGTAAGGAAAGTTACTTTCATCAAAGGTTACATCTCTATAAATGTAGAGCCTGCCAGTAGGACTAAGACACATATATCATTTGTGACAGGGACTTAGTCCAAGATGAGTGCACTTCTGAGTATGAAATTGAAACTTCCTATTGTGATAGGGTCTTAAGTAAGGAGAACAGGCACAGCCAAAGATTTTTAACATGGTATAATCCGGAATTCTTCCAAATAGAACTTAAGTGGTAAGGAGACCTAAGCAATAAGAGTTAGCCCTATTTCCACAATGGCCCTGTGTTTTCTTTCTGCCTTGCCATTTTGGCCATGGGTATGAGGACAGGGATGTCTAAAATTAATGCCAAAGTCTTTTAACAGGGGTTCAAAATTTCTAAATCCCCCCCCCCTAAGTGTGTTTGTAGACACTTAATCTTACTATTGAACTGAGTTGCAACTTGAGTTTTGAAGTGTGTAAAGACAGTAATAGCATCAGATTTAGCTTTAAAGGAAAGATCCAGGTAAACCTGGTGAAGTCATCAAGAAAGTGCATATAATAAGTGTATCAAGTTGAAGAATGAACTGGAGAGGGCCCTCGGATATCTGAATGAATCAGATCAAAGGTTGCAGTAGATTTAGATGTGGAAAGCAAGTAAGGCAAGGAATGTTGTTTACCAAGACAACAAGCTTCACAAAAAGAAAAAATTTTCATTAAGAACAAGAGATTCATTACAGATTAATCGAGAACTTGATTAAGAACCTACTAGAGGATGACCTAACATTCATGCCAAACAATGGCTTTGTTTTGAAAGCGAATGCAAACTAACAAAAGACTCATGACTAGACTAATAGGACTAGTACGAGGACTTGGTGCCACTAGAGCAGGACAAAACTTGAGAGAGTTGAATTGATAGAGACAAAACTTCAAAATATTTGGATGGAGGAGAGCTCAAATGATCTGGAATGGACATTTGGTAGAGACCATTTCTAAGAGTGCCTTGCAGCAGGATTCTCTTTGTAGTTAGATCCTTTACAAAACAAGAGTCAGAGTGAAATTCAAGGAAAATAGAATTATCTGTAAACAGAATTATCTACAATCAACTTAGAAACACTAAGAAGATTCTTAGTAATGCTAGGAACATGAAGAATACCATTTAAAGAAAGTTTAGATGTACTATTAGTGGGAAGTTTAGATTGACCTACATGAGCAATGTGTAAGGACTCACCATTTCCTACAGTGAGTGCATCAGACCCTTCATACCCAGAACATAGATGCAGGTTATTGAGATCATTGGAAATATGACTAGTGGCCCCACTTTCAGCATACCAGCTAGGGTCCATCATAGATTCACCAGAAGCAACATAAGCATCATTTGACCTTGGACTAGAACTCTGATAGGCACCATTGCCAGAAGTGTTAGTAACAACAGGACCAGTATTGGAGGAATCATACCTATGATAGCAATCTGCAGCTATATGCCCAGTCTTACCACAAACTTTGCACACTGGTTTAGGACCTGAACCAGACCTTCCACCTCTTCTATTTCTACCACCTCTATTGCCTCTTTAGCCAAGGCCTCTACCTAAATCTTGCCCACCATAGTTATTTCCTTGTCCATTGCCTCGATTCCTTGATCCAGCCTTCTGGGAAACCAAATTAGCAGTTGGAGATGGGACATCAAAATTGATTAAAGGATTGAAGCGGTGACAAGCGTTTATAAGTCTGGTGAGATTGCACCTCTTGCCAGGTGATTGAACTAATCCTGGATGTTATATTAACTATAACAGACTCATAATCTTTTCCAAGTCCACCCAAAGCTTCTAAGATAAGTTCAGCATTGGAAATCGGATACCCAGCTGCAGCTAGACCGTCAGAATATGATTTCATCAATGCAAGATAGTCCACCATCGATTTAGACCCTTTATCAGCTCGAGTTAAAGCCCCTTTGTACTCCAGCATACGTGCTTTAGACCAGTTGTTGAACAAAGTCTCCAAAGTATTCCTGACCTCATTGCTCGATTGACAACCAACTACTTCTGTTATGGCTTGCTCGGTCATGGATGCCATCAACCAGCCCATAAGCAAGGAATCAGTGACGGACTAGTCGTCATAGTCCGGATTCGAAACAGTACCATACACTGGAGAAATCAGGAATTGCGAGGGACGAGTCTGGGTTCTTAGAAGATAACCTTCGAGGCGATGGCCATGAACAATTGGAAGGATGGTTGATTTCCAAAGCGAGATAGTTACTCCGATCTAGCTTCACAGAGCAATTACAGTCGGATGACCACCGCGGAGTGGGAGTTGAGCCAACAAGGCGATTCGGCGTCGAGAAGAAACCATAAAGGTTGACAACGGTGGCGAGAGATCCACGAGATAGACCGGTAAAGAGGATCGACATGAGAAACAATGAGATCGAGAATCCCACGGCTCTGCGTATGACCGTCGATGGTCACTTTGTCGAGTTGGAGATGGTGTGTTAACAGAGGAATTTTGAGGGATCGAAGTGGTCATGGTGTTGATAGAAGATAAGGATCCGAAAAGGGTTCAAATTGAGCATTGGGGCTAGAAGGAAACGACCGGCGGCGTTGGCTGACCGGAAGTGATGGTGGCGTCAGCCATGCCACCCAACCTAGCTCTCTAATACCAAGATAGAAGGAAGGCAGCTAGGGTTTTAACCAATGTTTCATTAAGCATAATAATGTCTTGTACACAATATTTATATGTGTACATAATAACAACCTTAGTACAATACTTTGAAATGACTACAACAATGTCCCTTATATTTTATAACAGCTTTCTTCCTCACTAATGTTCTGCAACTTTCATACTGTTCTTGAGCTTAATTCACTCCTGTATTTCCTGGTTTCACGGTTAAATCATGAAAATCTAGACAAATCACACCTATCTTTTGGTCAAGATCGTGACCTGCCACTCATGTTTTGTTATTGCATTTTCGCCAGTTATGTAATGTGAATCATTGTAATTATCATCTTTTATTTAACTAGCCGTCAAATTGAATGAGAAAAATCTTGTTACACGCAACAATTTCTCATTGGCTTGACAATTTGTTCTCCGATTTTAGTCAAGTTGGATGTTTATTTACATGGAATTTGGAATAGTGCGATTTATGGAAGTGGCGAGTGGAGAATGTGGTTTTTTTAATTTTTTGCCGTAAAGAAGAAATTATTTAGGTAAGATAAATAATTGGGAATCAAAAGTAATATATTATTACAAAATACAAAGTGTGCGTGAATTTCAATAGGCTTGCGCAATACAAATGCGATTATTCTATTCAATTTTTAGACTAGTTAAAAAAAAGGGTGATATTGTAAAAACTTAGATAACATATATGCCAAAATTGTAAAAAGAAAACATTAACCTTGATTAAAAGATAGAGGTGTTTTGTGTAGAGTTTCATGATTCAGCCATGAAACCAGAAAATACAGTTTTTTTTTCCTTCTTTCATCAATGAAATTTACAGTTTAAAAAAAAAAAAAATCAAGAATCGCCCACACGGGTGGCGGCTCCAGGAATTGTGTGATACAGGTCAGGGATCAAGAACGACACACTGTATTACAAGTTTCTAATGCATTATATAAAAAATATATGAATATTTATGGGTCAAGGTAATTATTTGAACTTTTTAGCGGGTCGATAAGTAGATATTAGTATATGAAAATTTTAAATAATGTAAAAAATACCTACAAATTTTTTTTTTTTTAGAGGGTCAATTGACGCAAAAGCTTGAAGGTGGCGCCGTCCCTGATCGCCCATAAGTATTTAGATTAGAGCTCTTCGAAATTGATTAATAATAAATATCTAAATCAGGGGAATTATTTGAGCTAATTCTATGACCTCATCCACAAAAAAGAAAATGCCCCCTCTTTACATAACGACAGATAAGATATGAAGATTCTAGTGGTGATCACTTAAAGTTGGAAATTGTTGTTTAATTTTTTTTATTTTTTTGTTCTTTTTGTTGTTGTTTTGTTGTTGTGAAGGCTATTATCCTTTATTTAAGCATGTGTTCTACGTAATCACCAAATGTAATCCTATATATTGACAAATGACAAGCACTAAAAGGTAACACTTGTGTAATAAAAGGCACCGTCCCATACTCATTCTAGTAGAGTAGCATGATATTTTATGAAGGAAGAGAAATCAATGTGGATACACTTTTTAATATTTAATATTAGGATAAGAATTAATTATTAGGGACACTACCAAAAGTTTTTTTTTTTTCTATGATACATTCGTGTCTGAAATGTTGTTTAAAATGAATGTATTATGTCCGTATATCTATCTTTTCACCCCTTAAAGTGAAAATATATATGTACATGTGTAAAAGAGTATAAGCGTTCGGACATAACATATCCATTTATTACATTATTGTTACAACGATGTATCATACAATTTTAATTAGCATCAAGTGAGGTCTACAATCCATAATTAATAAGGACTTAAAAATCACACCAACGGGGTCATTTAATTGTCACCCGCTTAATTTTATCAGTTTATGAATACATTTTTTCTCCTTTGTAACACTACAGCTCTATGTTTTCGAGAAATTTTATGGTATAACTGTTGTCAAGTTATATTTTTATTATTTTTTCAACACAACACACATCACTATTATATGAAAGAGAGTACGTTGATCTAGATATGTATGGTTATAAATCATCACTATTATTACGGTAAAACCCCATACACGAATGAGGGATGCCCACGTACCTACACTACTAAAATCACCGTCAAGTGTCAACATAAAGCTAAGCTCTCCTAGAAATAGAAAGCAAGTAAATGAGAATTATCACTACTACTTTACATGAAAATATGTATGATTAGACACCTTTACTAAAAACGTATGGACTGATTAAATGCACATAGCAGTACGCATATGTAAATGGTTTTTTCAGTGCTACAATAAAAGTGGTCACTAGCCACTTTCTTATCAGGATGGGAGTGGGTGATTGAGCATCGTTTGGTTAGTTTCAGTGGAGGAGATTGTACATGAATCAAGTCGAGTGCCATATTAAATACATGAGTTTAATTATGTTATTGCTATGATACACGGTTTCTGTTACTATAATACACGAGCAAGATCGAGTTTGTTGGTTTAATAAATAAGCTAAATATAATATGTTAAAGCTCTTTTCGTTAATCTATTGCTCAACTGGATCTGGGCTCAAACGATCTCACCCCTCCAACTTTACAACTTATATCAATGTTATAATCTCCTGGATATGGCCTAGTGGTGAAGAGCGGGGTATTATAATAACAATTTGGGCCTGTTCTGGAGGAGTCATTGATTCGATTCACGTAAAGGGGTTGATTCCGATTGATAACACCCGCAGATGATGGGAACCAAAGAAAGCCTTTCGACTCTAGGCTCTGATTCACCTAATTAACCTCTCCACATTCTCATGGGATCGGAAGTGAGGGGCCACTCGCAGTTAGGGTTTAACCGTTTTTTATATCAATGTTATACAACTTTCACCGGTGAAATGAAAAATTGGTTGATTGTTTTCGTTATTTTTAACTAGTAGATAGTTGATTTGAAACATGATAAGAATATGAAAATAGACCAAGGTGGCTGACACTAAGATAACCGTAGGATTTGTGCTTAATATGTTGTGTTTACATACATATTTTTCACACACATATATGTACGTGTGTATATTTGATCACGAACAGAAGCAGGCAAGGACGGAAGCAAGTGATATCTCCAAGGGGCAAAGTCCACCCTAACAAAAAAAAATATTACACTAAAAAATATATGTAGTCCAGTTCGATCCATAAAATATTCGTAATCTAGCCCATCCGATGAACCGGATATAGTCCATTAGCCCACCCAAAGTTCAAATCTTGGCTCCGTCCATGGAAGCAGGAATATGACCTAGTAGGGCCACCGAGAGTGTTTGAAATTCACCGGTGGCACTAACACTATGTTAGGATCAAGCGCTTACCGTTGTACTAAAACCAATTGGTGATAGTAAAGGTGCTACTTTATTTCTACAGTTTTCTGCACCTCAGTCGAATCCTCTTACGCTTGAGGATACTGGTACACCCTAACAATCCCCAAAGATCTCAGAATTGTGGAATCCTTACGCAAAGATCTCAGCAACCACACAGTGGAATCATTCACATGCAACATCTGTCTATATCGGGATTCAAACCGGTGACCTCGCTCTGATACCAGTTGTTAGGATCAAGCGCTTACCGTTGTACCAAAATAATTGGTGATAGTAAATGTGCTGCTTTAATTCTTAACACAATATAGTTTTTCTGCACCTCAGTCGAATCCTCTTATGCTTGAGGATGCTGGTACACCCTATCACACAATAAGAAAAACACTATTTTGTTACTAAAGTTTTTCCCACATACATAAAAAAAGTATTGCTATATACTTAATTTAGCCACAGTAGCGTGATAAATAAGTATAACTATGTATATGTTAGGAACACTTTTCTTTGTTGTGTGGCAAAAGGCAGTGTAGCAAAAAAAAGTATTTTTCTTGTAGTTTAATGGTGTTTTTACTTTTTATAACAACAAAATTACTCCTCCGTCCCATAATATAGGGCCATTTAATTTTTTATTTTTGTCACATAATATAAATCATTTTAGAATACTGATGGATTATTTATTATTATTTTCTTCACATTTCCTCATTTATTATCATTCCAACAACTTTTCATTCTTTCTACAACTATTGCATTAATTGTGGTTTAATGGTATCTCAGACATTTACTCTTAAATTATTACACTCAACCACGTTCGTAAGCAGTGTGAAATTTCTAAAAATCCCTATATTATAGGACGGAGGGAGTATATCACTTTAATACCCCCAAAAGAAATAGGATTTCAGTGGGGGCATGTGCCCTCTACCTCCTCCATGCACATAAGCGCATATTCTCGAGCTTAATCGAAGTTTACGAGCTAGTTCATTTAATAAAAAAAACAAAATAATATGTTTGTGTTTCGGTCATTTATGTATGTCAGTTAAGTGACTTGATCTCTAAACCTATTAATAAACCGGAGGAACTGATCTGGAAAAGTCAGTTGAATAAGTGTATTCAGTTCTGTGAAAGTCAGCTAGTGAAGTGAGCTAAGTTTCTTTTGAAGCCAGTAGTCAGTTTGAGTTTACTGAGGTTTGCTGAATACAACTGAGTTCTACATTTGAGCTGCTGATTACAAGTCTGAGAAGGTCAAATGAAGCTGAGTTTCATCTAGTGGATAACAGCTGGAGCTGGGGTCCACATTTGGAGTATTTATGACAGTTCTGACAAAGATCTTATGGCGGTTAGGGTTTAGGGAATTGTGTCTATAAATAACAATGTTGTAATCAATGCAATATGTGTGTAATCCTTGTAACTTTGTGCATAGTAAAATATCTCCTTTTCTGTCTATGGAGTAGTCGGTACAACACCGGAAACCATGTTAAATCTCTGTGTTCTCCTTGTTTCTGTGTTTTTATCAATTTCCGCCATTGTTTATGTTTGCATTGCTTATGTTTTATCTTTCTTAGCTTGCAAGTTTCTAATCTGTGTTTTAACAAACTAGTATCACAGCTTTGGTTCGTAGATTCAGAGAAATTGCAGGTTGATTGGAGTTGATCTTCACCAAGACCGGCCAGTGACCGGTGCTAGGATTTTGTGATCAAAGGTCTGTTCTTTTGCAAGAAGGATGTCATCAATGAATGTAAAGATTGATAAATCTACAGGGATGAACAGTTTCAGCTTGTGGCAAATCAAGATGCGGGCCTTGTTAAAGCAACAAGGATTGTGGACTCCTTTATCTGATAAAAGTGATGCCAGTGCAGCAGATTATGCATGTGTGGAGGAGAAAGCACACTCAACCATCGTGTTGTGCTTGTCTGATGATGTTATCACAGAAGTTGCTGAGGAAGACACCGCTTCCAAGTTATTTTGTGTGAACTCTTCTCAGCTTCCTTTGGGCACGAAGGTGGAGTCTCTTATTGGTCCCGTCACACGCACTTGAAGGCATGACATGGTTCAAGGGAATTTCTATAGTGGCGGATGCCATTCTGATTATACCCATCCCTTATAGGACACACACGGATGAAAATATTTGGCATTTTGACTGGCGGCGGAACTATTCAGTAAGATCCGGATATAGGTTGGCATTCCAGATTGTACAGGGCGCGGTGTGTCATCCTCTACTCATCCGATCCCTTATGGAGGAAAGTTTGGAATCTATCGGTGCGGCCCCAAATACGTCATTTTATATGGATATGTTTACATGATAGCCTTCCGATAGGGACATCTTTTAAACGATGCTCTATAGGCAATGAAACTTTTCAGCTTTGTGGGGATAAAGGGGAGAATCTTAAGCATGTTCTTTTTCACTGTGAAATCCCTGCGAGGATATAGGCTTCATATAATGATCCGGTTATAGTTGCGGTCTTAGATCATGCAATTGATTTTGGAGGGTTTCTTACCTTTATCTTTGACGCATGTGATGGGGCGAAGTTGGCGGAACTCACTTTGATCCTTTGGTTCTTTGGAAAGAACAATGTTCGTGGCTATAAGTTGTTGACAGTGGCGCTCTATTGCCTCATAGTACGTTGAGGCTTTCAAGGCCCCATTGGAACATGTTGATCAACCGGCATGGCCCAGGCATTGGGAGCCACCTTTGCCTTGGGATACAAGGTGACATGCGGCTTGCGGGGAGGAGTCAAGAGCCAAAGGGGTTGTTATAAGAGATTCCGCTGGCACGATTATTCATTCGCTTTCCCAGCGAATCCAGGGAGGCGGCAAGGATGTTGAGACATTGGAACTTATGGCAGTAATACATGGGTTATATACAGCTTCGTGTTGGGCGTCAATTCTATTCAGGTGCAAACCGGCTCTTTGTCTTGTGTTCAGCGTCTTCAATCGCCATGGGATGATTTGTCCTCTCTAGGATGTTTAGTTCAAGATTGTTTAGCTATTTATAAAGGTTTTGTTTCTTGTTCTTTTGTTTTTAAATAGACGGGAAGGAAATAAAGTAGCTCATTCGCTAGCAATGATAGGACATGATCTAGCAGGTTTGATTGAGGGCCGAACCCTCCTTTAAATGTACTTAATGCTGGGTTGACCGATTTGATTCAACGAATGCGCATAGATTTCAAAAAAAAAATATATCGGGTTCATAGAGCTATCTAAAATAACATTTTTCTATTAAAAAAAAATATAGAATATGAGAGCAGGAAGTGGGGCTTACATTTCCCGGCTAGGGTCACCCCAGTTATGCCAGCCTTTTGGAATGATAATGTTGTCCATATAAGTATAAGCAAAGACCACCCTAGAGAAGGGACCCCAAGCCCTTCCAAGGTATAAAGCACCTGAACCAGTGACCTTACAGTTTACAAAGGAAAATCCTGTGTCGTCTAACATGCTGCTTCTGCCTTGCGCCGTCACCGCTCCGGTTATCGGTGCAATTGCGTGCAAGTAACATCTCTGTAACAAACGTACGCGCGTCATACAATATCATCTATAGAACCCTGCAATCTTTCCAAGCCAATACCTATATATATATACATATATATATATAATACTATTCACATATGGGAATTTAATCACATCTTAGTAAATATATGCACACTTTCGACCTAATTATTTCGTCATTGCTCAAATTATACACTAGCGGTTTGATTATTCAACGGAAAATTTTGAATTCTAAAGACGTAGTCATATATATATATATATATACATATAATGGCAGATTCAAAAATTTATCCGAGTAGGGTAATCCCGACAAATTTGAGGATATATTGACGTCCAAACTAAATTTTTGTAACAAAATTAGATCGTTGTAATATATAAAAATATAAAAAAGTCTCGGATATCAATGGGTCATGTGGGACTTCACGTCCACACCAGAGGCGTCTCTCTCCAAATTTAGGTTCGAGGCCAAATATTATTTTAGGCCCTTCTGAAAAAGGGTTAACCAAAAAAAAAATATTGTTTTTGCCTCTAGCAAAAATCGATCATTGGTTGCTTATAAATTTATACTTGACTGCTTACTATTAGAGAAATACCTTATTTGTTTTCAAAAATGCAAAATATATATTAAAATTTCTTAGGGCTCTTAAATTTATAGATTTTGGAGTGGGAATTTCAGTAATTTTCTTACTCTCAGAGTCGCTGCTGGTCCCCACCTTAGATACATTGGGCCTGCCGAAATATATATATATATATATTTCGAGCTGCTTCTGTTTGGACGGTTTAACTTTGTCCATATTAACATGAGATGCCTTGAAAAAACACCTCTAATAAAGTTGGACAATAACCGTTAGTTCACATGTTTGTACTTTTTGGTTGTTAATGATCCGTGGCTGAGGATAGAGTCGGTAGTCCGGAAACGTAACAAAAGCTCTGGTGAGTGCGTGAAAAAAAGTTTATTATCATGGAAATGCAGTTTTATACTACCACGACTTTGCCAAAAAAAAATAAAATTTACTACCACGACTTTATTAGCATATCAAACTATATGAGTATTGCAGTAAAATTGAAGTTGTGAATTTCGATTCTACAGCCAGATACGACATTCCCAGTGTCGTTCTATTACGGAATTATAATTATTTATATATAAATAGAATGACTCGGGTTTATATATAACTATATATATTTAACTCTGATTATGAGTGAAACACAGACTTTTACATGAAATTTAACATGGTATTGGAACCATAACCGGGAAAAAAAAAACCATAAAAAAAAAGAAAGCAAAATTTGCTGGTATTGTGGTTGTGCAGCAGCACTTTTACGGCGACGATCGGATATCAACACGAACTCCGATCATTACGAAATTTTGAGGGAGTTCTCTTATCTCCTTCTTCTACAATCGAACGGTTGAATTGTCGTTTGAACAATTCAATTTCACCTGAATCATCCCGAGACCGAATCATTTGTGATTTGGTGTTTCTGCGAACCATTCTTGCGACGATCGGATAGAAAAATGAACTCCGATCGTGACGAAATTTGGAGAGATTGTTCATGTCTCCTTTTACTAAAATCGAACGGTGGAATTTTCGTTTGGGCGGTTCAAGTTTACAATCGTTCGCAAACCGAATCGCAGTGATTTCGTGTTTCATTAGAACCTTTCTTGCAAAGATTAGATATCCAACGAACTCCGATTGTGACGAAATATGGAGGGCGTATTCGTGTCTGATTTAGCTGAAATCCGAACGGTGGAATTTTTGTTTGAACGGTTCAATTTTTCTGAATTGTCCCACGACCAAACTGCTGCGTTTTGGTATTGTTTTTTGTCGAATCGACATCTAGGTTTCTGTATTGGCGGAAGGATGTCGGTTGTGAATGTCAAGATTGATACCCCGGAGCAAGAAGGGTTTTCCAATATTACCCCACCGTAATGGCAAAGTATATTTGATGTGCTTGATTTAGCTAAAAATAAAGGTCGAATGCCCGGTGAAGAATTATGGATTATTGATACAGGTGCAACTCATCATGTGACCGGTTGCTACCACTTGTTAACGGATGTTCGTGAAATTGAAAAACACGTGGTTGGCCTACCAGACGGTAGTAATTCACAGGCATCGACAATCAATGTGACGCTGGCAGGAAATTTGAAACTGGGAAATGTGTTATATGTGCCTAGCCTTAATTGCAACTTACTTTCTGTAACGTAATTTTTGGATTGATGAATATAAATGTCATGTTCATTTCGCTTCTTCATTATGTGTTATGCAGGAGCGAGTGACGAAGGCGGTGATTGGAGTGGGTTAACGAGTGGAGAGACTTTTCTTTTTTCGAGGTGTTCCGGATACTCGGATTCTAGCAATTACCAGGGCTGAGCTTGGTCCGGTTTGGGTCGGTTCGGTTCGGTTTTTGCCTATAGCTGGTCGGTTTGGGTCAGGAATTTCATCCCCCAAACCGAACCGAATCACTTGGAAAACCAATGGTTCGGTTTGAACCAATTTCGGTTTGGGTTCGGTTTGAACCAGTTTATCTATTAATGGTTGTTCGGTTTGGGGTTCGGTTCGGTTTGCATATATCATAAAACCCAAAAAATAAGATCGGTTTGGATTGGTTTAAAATATAATATAATATATATATATATATATATATATATATATATATATAATCGGTTCGGGTTCGGTTTGGATTGGTTTAAAATAAAAAAAACCGAAACCAAACCAATACATTTCGGTTTGGTTTGAAACCAAACCGAAAAATTTGGTTTGTATCGGTTTGGGTCAAATTGGTTTGGATCGGTTTGGTTTTCGGTTTCTCGGTTTTCCTGCTCAGCCCTAGCAATTACTAACAGAGACTCGGTTGAGTTATGGCACAAACGTTTTGGACATGCTTCGAAAAAGGTTTCTAGACAACTTCCTATGGTAAGTGCGTCTAATTGTTTGAATAAAGAGACTTGTGATGTGTGATTTCGTGTAAAATAGCCCTGTGGCAGTTTTCCCAATAGTCCCAATAGGGCCGGCATGATTTTTGAACTTGTTCATTGTGATTTGTGGGGTCTTTATACGACTCGTTCGTCGTGCGGAGCGTCTTATTTTATGAGAATCGTTGATGATTATTCTAGGTCCGTATGGGTTTATATCTTTTATAGTAAAATGGAAGTTGCCTCTATGTTTTTGAATTTTGTGGCGTTAGTTGAACGTTAGTTTGATTAGAAAATTAAACGGGTTCGTGGTGATAACGGGATGGAATTTCATCCTTGGCAATCTTATTTTCGGGAACAAGGGATATTTTTGAAATCTCGTGTGTGGTGATAACTTAGAAACTCCTTGGCAGATGTGTCATTTTGCAAAAATGAAATATTATATTTATCATTATTTATGGATTAAAATTATTTCAAGTATATGTTATATAAATATTAAATGAGAAGTCATGTGCATTAATTGCGATTAATGGGATTAAAGTGTAATAAACTCATTGGGAGGTTTATTTTGAGAATAACCACCCTTTATTGCCATGGAGTTGTCAGAATATCTATTTCGTGGCACAGTTGAACTACAACGTTGAGAGCAAATAGAAAGGGGAAAAGAAAGTTCCTCAAAATTCTCATCGGATCTTTGACGATTTTCAGAAGCAATTAGGGATTCGGAATCAGCAGGAGAAGGGCTACAAGTTGATGCTAAAAAGTTGGAGATTTGGGAAAAGGTTAGTTTAGCCCTACTTTCGGAAACAACAAGAATTGATCATGTTTGGTGGATGTTTTTAGTTGAATCCGTAGTTCTTTTGAATAGAATCTTTTGATCACAATTATTTCTTGTTCAATTGTGGATCAAAATCGGTTATTGTTGAAGTTTTGGAGAAGTGCTACAGACTTTCTTGGAGTTGTGCTTTGGTCTTGCTTGCTAAGAAGGTAAGAGGCTCTTCCTAATGTTTAGTTATGGTTTTATGATGTTAGATTTGAGTTTTGGGTTTAATTGGGGCAGAAACCACGCTTAAGTGTTGTTGTTGTGATGTGATATGTTATAGCATGTTTAGAACTTGTTTTGCTGCTATTTTCCAGTACTTTATGCTATCAAAACGTTTGGAATTCAATTGGAATTCGTAAAGTATTGAAAATGTCAAGTTTTGGTAAAAACAACACATTTAATTAACGCATGCCAGAAGCGTTTAGCGTGCGCTAAAAGGTGAGCAGAAGGGGACAAGATGATTCAGAGAGTTTTAAGTACAAGCCATGGGGTGTTTAGCATGTTCCAAAGAAGAAGCAAAAGAAGGCAGAGTTGTGGATGCGTTGTAGCGCTCGGTGAACTGGTTTGCCACACTCTAAAACAAAACCAGAAAGCTCTCTTTTTTGTTGTTCGATATTAGCACGCGTTGAAGAGCTTTAGCGCGCGCCAAAACCACTATTTTTGCTATAATGCATGTTTTCAGCCCCGAATCTAGTTTTGAACGTTGTTTCTTGATCAATAAAATTAAATGAATGTGAACAAGCCTTGATTAAGCTTTTGATACGTTTTAGTTCCAGCACCGAATGGATTCTTTAATAGTAGAAGTCCGGAACTGTCGGAAGAGCATGACTGGCCTATGCTTTGATGGATTAGTATCCATCATTGGCTGTGTAATGTGCTAGGCCTTGTCCGTGTCTAGTGGTCTAGGTGATGGAGTAGAAGTTGTAAGGGAGTCTTTCTTGAAAACACTTAGGTTACTAGTTAACAACTAATAACATATGTACTTGTTTAGTTAAAAGACTAAGCATCACGTTATTTTTGTTAAGGCACAAGTCTGTATCACGTTGTGTGGGCAGTCAGATAAAGTGAATAACTCTGCTGGCCTAAGGGCACCAGGAGTGGAGGGACTTCGTGAATGAATAACTCCGTAGGTTCATAAGACCCCAAGTACGGAGGGACTTCACCGAACGTGTACCCTATCGGGGCTACCCATGGCTATTGTGATCCACTGATAGGTTGCACCCACATACTTCGTGGTGAGTAGCACCATGCATAGTGCTCCTGAATACTGATGTAACAAACATAAACTAAGCTAGAAACAATTAGGATCCTATGACATGTTGATGAGCATGAAGTGAAGCCTAGAGTTTGACTTGGCCTCCCAAAGATAACTTAACAATAATATGAACCTTCCATTATAAAACCTAGTTATTCAATAGCTTCTACCTCTTTACTAAGTATCTATTTACTTACCTCCATTGCAGGTTTGTTGTTTATGCATTATGGGGGAGAAGACAAACAAGTTGATCAAGAATTCAGTGATGACTATGAGGATGACATGTGATGCTATGCTACTTGATGTTCTTTTATTTGACTTCATTACCCATGATGTACTAGATTAAGTTGGATTTTTTTTCACGACAAATGTTGTACTTTTATTTCTTGTTTCTAAGATCAGTTGTTGCACCTTACTTTTGTAACATTGTATGTTGTAAGATTTGGGATTATCGTTGTTGTAAGATAACTTTTCTTTCTTTAGCATGGTTTGTAAGCTATTCTTAGTAGCATTTATGGCTTACCCGAGTCTTTTTAGCTTTTGTTTGCTTTATTTTGGTACGACGCCGTAGAGGCTTTACGTATAATATTTAATTTATTTAATATTATACATGCCGAACATTCTCTTCCGAATAAGGACTCGGTATCCAGGAGCGGGGCGTTATAGGTGGTATCAGAGCGAAGCATCCTTGCTGTTCTATGCTTTTTTCCTTTAAGATAAGATTTCTTTAGTCCACTTAGTAACATTTTCATCTTCATTGATCTTTTAGAATGGTAGTAACCTGTAGAGGCGTCGGTGGTGTTAAAAGTTCAAGAGCGCCGCAAGAGGCAAATGAGTTGAATCCGGATGAGGTAGCAGTTGTTGGTTACGTAGAAAGGGATGATCAGCCGGGACTTCATTAGAATCAGTTACCCCCACCTCAGTTTCAGCAAGAAAAATCTCAGGTTCATCAGGAACTACCTCCACACTTCAGTACACATGAGCATGAGGATGGACCCTTACATGTTACTATTATAGGTGATATACCATCGGTGTATCTACCTCATGTGACTGATGTGTATCCGCCTCAAGCTAATGTTGTGTACCCTTCACCACCGGTAAGCTACCCTCCTCCTCCGGTGATACCCCCACATCAGAAAACCTTCTACCCTCCACCTAAAAGTAATCCACCTCAACCTACCGTCATACCACCGTCACCAAGGGTTGTAAAACACTATGTTTTTGGCTACCTACCCTATGGACTTCACCAAACCTACCATGCCTCACCTCATCACTAAGGACACTACCATTGCCGTCCAGTACCACTAGTGGCTCTACCTCCCCAACCATATCCACCTTCATACCCACCGCAAGCACCAAAAGCACATATTGGATACTATCCGGTTTACCCACCAGTTGCTCTACCAGTTAGACCACCACCGGTTCACGACCATGCTCCTCCAGTTGATTGGTACACAAGGTTGAAAAAAGAATCGTGTTCAGGACTTCTTCAGGAATGCTGAGCCAGCTAAGGCTGAGATGTGGATTAGAAGCTTTGAAAAAGCTTGTAGGAATGTAAGCGTTCTTGAGTCGGAGATGGCACAACTAGCTGTGGGGTTTTTACTTGGTACGGCTGAGAGTTGGGTAGAGGCTATAGAGAGTATCCGGGGCAAGATAACAGAGTGGAAAGTGTTTAAGGAAATGTTCTAAACTGAGTACTTCCCCACCATCGGTGCAAGCGGATAGGGCAAGCCAATTTTTGAACCATAATCAAGGTCTACACATGACGGTCACGCAATACACTAATATGTTCAATGAGTTGGGTTGGTTTTACCCTGAGATTATAGGAGTTTAAGAAAATAAGTTGGCACTGTATAAAAATGGCATATCTCAGGAGATCCAAGCTGGCATGTTGGGATCTACACCAAAGACAATGACGGAGATGCTAAACAAGGCGTTGGAAGTTGAGCCGTTTAAGAATAAGCTTTCGTGGTTGTGGGAGAAAAATAGGTCTTTTGAAGCTAACCAAGAAAATAGTTATGAAGCACCGCAACAAGATAAGGAAAGGGTTACAGCACCGCTAGCGGCAAAGTCAACAGTTAGCGCATAAAGTTGTTCAAAGTGTAAGAAAAACAACTATAGGGAGTGTGGAACAAGTTCAAGTAGGTGTTTCATTGTGGAGACACCGAACACATTGCGAGAGCTTGTCCCACAAGGAACAACAATGGAAATCAAGGAATTAACAGTCGTGGAAGTGCAAGCCGTCCAACAAGGGTGTTTGCTTTGGATGCAGCCATTCCAGGTGCCTTTTAGTTTGTATATATTCCAAAAGTACTTTATGAAACGATTAAATTTATGTTGTAGTTGTATTTTAGTGAATGAACTAGCTTTTAGGTACAACATTAAGGGTTAACTTAGCTATGTCAGCCTTAATTAATACGAAATTCAAATACTTTTTTGTTAAGTAAGATAGCTAAGAAGTTAAGCCTACCTTACAACCATTAAGAAACTCTTTTGGATACCCCCCGGGTAGAGTGAAGATAGGGGTTGATGTGTTGAATAGAAGAATGGTTAGTGCGGTTTCAGTAGTTCAATAATGATTGGTCAGCTTTGGGTTAAATGTCCAAGGGTTGATCAGTGGGGAATCATTAGTGTTTTGGCTTTGTGGTCAGCAAGATTAAAGTTGTTGGAAGTTATCTGTGGGAAAACAAGTGAAGGCAGTTTTGGGTTGAGTTGAAGAGAGTTTTTAGAGAAGAAGTTGCAAGTTGAGCATGTTCCAGTTTCGAGGACGAAACTCCTCTTAAGGGGGGAGGAATGTAATATTTCGATTTTGGGAAAAGACAGACGTGTCATTTTGTAAAAACGAAATATTATATTTATCATTATTTATAGATTAAAAGTATTTCAATTATATATTATATAAATATTAAATGAGAAGTCATGGGCAATAATTGTGATTAATGGGATTAAAGTGTAATACACTCCTTGGGAGGTTTATTCTGGGAATAACCACCCTTTAGTGCCAGGGAGTTGTCAGAATATCTATTCCTTGGCACAATTTGAACTACAACGTTGAGAGAAAATAGAAAGGGGAAAAGAAAGCTCCTCAAAATTCTCATAGGATCTTTGATGATTTTCAAAAGAAATTAGGGATTCGAAATCAGTAGGAGAAAGGCTACAAGTTGATACTAAAAAGTGAAAGGTTAGTTTTGCCCTACTTTTGGAAACAACAAGATTCGATCAAGTTTGATGGATGTTTTTGGTTGAATTCGTAGTTTTTTGCATAGAAGCTTTTGATCACAATTATTTCTTGTTCAATTGTGGATCAAAATAGGTTTTTGTTGATGTCTTGGAGAAGTGCTGTAGACTTTCTTGGAGTTGTGCATTGGTGCTTCCTATTGTTTAGTTATGGGTTTATGACATTAGGGTTGAGTTTTGGTGTTGAATTCGGGTAGAAATCATGCTTAAGTGTTGTTGTTGTGATGTGATATGTTATAGCATGTTTGGAACTTCTTTTGCCGCAATTTTCCAGTATTTTATGCTGTCAAAACGTTTGCAATTGGATTGGAATTCGTAAAGTGTTGAAAAGGGCATGTTTTTGGTAAAAACGACCCTTTTAGCGTGCGCTAAAAGGTGAGCAGAAGGCGACAAGATGATTCATAGAGTTTTTAGTGCGCGTCGTGGGGTGTTTAGCGCGCGCCAAATAAGAAGCAGAAGCAAGCAGGGTTCTGGATGCGTTTTAGCGAGTGCTAAACGGGTTTTGGCGCACGCTAAAACTAGACCGTAAAGTCGCCTGATTTGTTTGTTTCGATTTTAGCGCCAACCAAGAGTCAGAATAGCGTGCCAAAACCCCAGTTTTGGCTATAATGTATGTTTTGTGCCCCGAATCTAGTTTTGAACGTTGTTTCTCGATCTAATAACAATAAATGAACGTGAAGATTAAGCTTCTGATGCGTTTAGTTCTAGCACCGAATGGATTTTTCCTAAGAGTTGAAGTTTGGGACCGTCAGAAGAGCATGACTGGTCTGTGCTCTGATGGATTAGTATCCATCATTTTCTATGTGATGTGCTAGGCCTTGTCCGTGTCTAATGGTCTAGGTGATGGAGTAGAAGTTGTAAGGGAGCCTTTCTTGAAAACACTTAGGTTAGTAGTTAACAACTGATAACATACGTACTTGTTTAGTTATTCTTGGTAAGGCAAAAGCCTATATCGCGATGTGTGGCGGTCAGATAAATTGAATAACACTGCTAGCCCAAGGGCACCAGGAGTGGAGGGACTTCACGAATGAATAACTCCGTAGGTTCATAAGACCCCAAGTACGGAGGGACTTCACTGAACGTGTACACTGTCGGGGCTAGCCCGTGGCTATTGGTGTGATCCACTGATAGGTTGCACCTAGATACTTCGGGGTGAGTAGCACCATGCGTAGTGTCCTTGAATACTGATGTAACAAAGATAAGCTAAGCTAGAAACAAGTAGGATCCCACGACATGTTGATGAGCATGAAGTGAACCCTAGAGTTTGAGTCGGCCTCCTAAAGATGACTTAGTAATAATACGAACCTTTCATTGTAAAACCTAGTCATTCAATAACTTCCACCTCTTTACTAAGTACCTATGTACTTAACTCCATTGCATGTTTGTTTTCTATGCATTGTGGAGTGAGAAGACGAACATGTTAATCAAGAATTTTGTGACGACTATGAGGATGACATGTGATGCTATGCTACTTGATGTTCTTTTATTTTCCTTCATTACCCATGATGTACTAGATTAAGTTGGATTTTATTTCAAGACAAATCTTGTACTTTTTTTTTCTTGTTTTTAAGATCAGGTGTTGCACCTTACTTTTGTAACATTGTATGTTGTAAGATTTGGGATTATCGTTGTTGTAAGATTTGGGATTATCGTTGTTGTAAGATAACTTTTTCTTTCTTTAGCATGGTTTGCAAGCTATTCTTAGTAGCATTTATAGTTTATGTAACATCCCGATTTTTCAGAAAGGGTAAAATAGTAATTGGGTGTTTTACTACGACCTAATTATTATTTAGCCTATTTTATTTAATTAAAAAGAATTTAATTAAATTGATGTAGTTATTTAATTAATGAAATTATTTAAATAGCTATAAAAAGGGAAATAATCCCCAATATTTTCCCTCATATCATCACACGCATATTCTGAGAAAAAAACAAGAGGAACGGCGCTCCATGGACGCAGACGACGGCAACATTCAGAAAAAAAAGGAGAACGTAAACTCCAATCGCAGGGCCAATCTGTTCATCATTCAAGATGCCGTAGGAGAGAAAAGTGATCACCGCGACGAGACGCAACTTTGGAAAATAAAATATCCTTATTCCGTAAGTTTTCAGTTTAGCCCTAGTTTTTCGTAATCGTCGAGTTTATTTTTAAAAAATTCGTATCTTTTAATCCGTAGCTCTGTTTTACAACCATGAGTAGTCAAAACGATCGTCTTGGAGCGTAGATCGTTCAAAAAATAGTTTTACAACATTTAATTCAGGTAATACTCAGTTTTACACACTTTTTCAATTCGAGATTTTCAAGAAAGATAGGATTTTTAGGTTTACCTGTTGATCAATTAGGTTTCGAGTTGAAGGGTTAGATAATCAGCAGTATCTTGAAGTGGATCGGTTTTGCTGGCAATTAAGGTAAGAGGCTCTTTCTAATGAGTATTTATAGTTTTATAATGATAGGTTGAGTTCCGGTGAGTTTTGGTGTTGTTTGGTGGTAGAATTCATGCTAAGTTGTAATTAATGAGATGTGATATTTTTGGTATATATGAGTTGAGTTCTACTGCTATTTTTCTGAGTAATTTGTTGATAAACGTGTTTGGTTTGAGTTAGGAATCGAGTAAGTGTAGAAAATCACGTTTTAGGGTTCTGTAATACGTTCTCATTGTTATCCTTTAGTCTTATAACATTAATTAAACCTTAACAAGCTTCGATTGAGCTTCCGATTCGTTTAGTTTCGGCACAAAATGTACTCTTAAAGGGAGTTGAAGTTCGGATCCGTCGGAAGAGCATGAAAGGGCTTGTGCTTTGATGAACTAGAGTTCATCAATGTCTGTGTAATTGTAAGGCCTTGTCCGTGTTTAGTGGTCTAGAAAAGAGAGCAGTGTATGTGAGGGAGCTTACTTGAAAACACTTGGGTGGCTAGTTAATACACAATAAAGTTACATACGTGGAAGTAAAAGATAAAACGTCACATATTCTCAGTAAGGCACTATTTCATATCGGCGATGTGATACGTTCATAAAAAGTGAACAACGCTACTGGCTCAAAAGGCTGAAGGGTAATGGAGGAAATTCATCGAACGTATACGCATACCGGGAGACCACGGAGCTAACCGGTGCTAATCACCGTTAGTTAGCAAGTATATCTTGGTGATGAACGCCATGCGTAGTGTCCTTGAGTGATAGCGTAACCAAGATAAGTTAAGCTAAAAGCGTATAGTCATGACATGTTGATGGACATGGAATGAACCCTAGATTGAGTCGGTCTCATGAAGATAATTTAATAATCATAATAATGACCTTTTGTTATAGAACTTAGTTATTCGTTAGCTTCTCACTTTACTAAGTACTTTGTACTTACCTCATTTGCATATTCTTTTGTATGCATTGCGGGGTGAGAAGGCGAACAGGTTGACCAAGAGTAGTTGACGGCTTGATGACGTTACTGCCTTGAAGATGCTTTTAGTTTATTTTCTTTTTAAGTAAGGGTTGTATTAGACTTGTTGTTCTTTTACTCCTGTGACTTTTGTAAGTTATGTTTGTACTTTTAAGAGCTCTCGTATTGTGTAAGTCTTTGGGTTTTAAATCGTTGTAATTTAACTATCCATCTTTAGTATAGTTAATTTCCATTCTTAGTAGCATTTATGTTTTGCTTGAGTCTTTTTTAGCCTTTCCATTTCTTTTATTTGATCGACGACGTAGATCTTTGCGTATAATATTAGATTTATTTAATGCTATACGCCACGTCGAACGCTTTCTTAGATAAGCGCCAGATCCAGGAGTGGGGCGTTACATATTTACCCGTGTCTTTTTAGCTTCCATTTGCTTTATTTTGATACGACGCCGTAGAGGGGCTTACGTATAATATGAATTTATTTAATATTATACGTGACGACTGTTCTTTTCAGGATAAGGATTCGGTATTCGAAAGCTGGACGTTACATTTACGAACTGAACAATAAGGCATAATTTTCTATTTACATTTTTCACGAACCTCTACGGTTGGGGCATTAAGGACCTTTTCGGCTGCGGCTCAAATATAAGTATTTTTCTTTTTCCCAAACTTTACATGTGTTGGTGATTCTAGCCCACGAAAATCAATTGGTGGGTCATTATTGTTGCTGAAAAACATATGGGGATCAATTGATCTACGTGCAGGGAGCTACAGAAGCTTCAGCTGAAAAACAGATGTGATGCAGTGATAGTTTTGTCTTTGAGCTACGGTGTGAAAGTTCAATATTCTGAAGAGATTTTTCTTAGCACGGATAGATACACGTGCAGAATTTTCAAACTGAACCATTAGGCATAACTTTCGATTTACATTTTTCATGAACATCTACGGGTGGGGCGTTAAGGACCTTTTTGGGCTGCGGCTCAATTTTTTTTTCTTTTGGTGATCGTAGTCATCTCTAATTAAATTTATAATGGAAAATTTTCTCAAACAATAAGATTAATTTAAAAAGTAAATGATGAACCTATATATTCAGAAGAACTAGTCAATACCTTAAAAAAAAAAAAAGATTGATTTCTATATAAGTATAAAATGAGTGATGGGGTTAATTAATGTGAACAAATTACCTCAAACAAAGAAAGGCCATTGCCGAAGATAAAGTCCACAGAACCTTCAATATAACAATCTTTGTAGTAATGGCGTCCCACATGATCATACAAGGTATCCTGTGCGCCCAGGAATTTGCATCCAAAGAAAGCTGCTGTATCCGCCGATATCCTAAACGCTACCGCTTGCTTCCCGATGGCACCCGGTGGCGGTACCGGTGTCGTGTTCTGCATATTTGTCATGATCATGATCATCCAATGACAAGAAATTAACTTATTGTAATTAAAGTTGAATCTACGCACTAGTGACTAATGACTGACCTTAAAGGTGATGTTTTTGGCAACAAAATAGGGTGAATTCACAGCAAAAGTTGCAGATCCAAAGGTCCCCAGAGGCAGCCCTTTTGGACCAAGTGTTTGTGCTGTATCCCCCCATTGAACTATTGTACTTTCTGCACCTGCTCCCTCTATTGTTATGAATGCTTTTCCTTGTGCTATATTAACCTTTTCCCTAAATTCAAAAATTGGCACACTTTTCTCAGATAATAGACTATTCAGTTTCAAACTCTAGCTTTTTAACTCTTAATTTATTAATTTTTAACTCTGTTTTTTAATTTTTTATTTCTTTTAAAAAGGGTGGAGAAATGAACTCTTTGATTGATCATTCATTGTCCTATATACTACTCCACATTTGAGAAGATATATATAAACACAAGAATTATCTATACAGTGGCCCATCACGAAATTTTTTTCAATGAAGTCATCGGACTGTAAATCTATATTTTTGATTAAAAAAGCTGTTCTAGTAGGGTCATCGAAGTCTAAAACTACATTTTTTATCAATAAAACGACATTTTTTAACAACAAAACTACACAATTTTAATACTAAAAAAATTTCTCGGATCACAATGTAAACTCCCTTAATAGCTATAGATCCGCCCCTGACTACTTACGTGTAAACTCCTGCATGGACATTGATCAGGACCCTTACAGAATTAATAGTAGGGAGAGAATCAATAGCTTCTTGAATAGAAGTAAAGTCTCCAAGAAGAGGATTTTTGTCTACTGTTAGAGCATAAGAGGTTAACAGCTTATTGTTTGCAATACTGAAAGCAGTGTGTTTAAGGCTACCCACAAATTCAACCCACTTCATAAATTGTTGTTCAGAATTTTGGACTTGAGTCATATTTACTGAGAATTGATACCCATTTACAAATTTTTTGGGCATTAAACCTTTGGTGTGACAAACTACTGTATGGCTTGAATTAAGAAGGAACATAAGAAGAAGAAGAAGAAAAATGGTTAGAGGACTAAAAAGAAAGCGACTTGATTGAGGAGAAGACATTTTTTCTTGGGGGGTGAGGGGGGAAAGAAATGTGTGGGAGAAGTGCAAAAAGAAAGGAATGTTTTGGGTGTTTGGGAGTTTGGGAGAGGTACAAGAGAAAGAGAAGTGATTAAATAAATGGTGTATTTGAGTACTACCTCCGTCACATATTATAAATCATTTGAAGTGTTTTTTACACAGATTAATAAAATGGTTGAATGTTATAAATTTGAAGATTAAATGTCAAGAAAATACCAATTGAATATCATTAATGCAGTAGTTATTAAATAATAAAAAAATATTAGATTGATAAAAAATTAAGAATAAAATGGATAAATAAGTAATAAATGTTGTATTGGTAATGTAGAATAATTTATATTATAAGATAAATTTAAAGATATAGAATGAATAATAAAATGCGATAAATTTAATGATATAAAAGGATTAATAATATGAGGATATAAAATGATTAATAATATGAGGCAGAGACATGTTATGTAATTGGAGTTAGTGGGCAGAGTCAGTGGAAAATGACACTAATTCTTGAATTGTGACATTGTGTGAGGGAGGTCACGGGTGCTTGCACTTGTGATTTGTGGACATCTAATTTATAGAAAGTGGAGAGATATATGGGTGGGGGTGGGGGTGGGGGTGGGGGAGGGGGAGGATTTCACAAGGAAACAATTCTAGGCCACACGAGCAAAGCCTCCTAGATTAATGCACTTTTAGGCCTACACAGGCGTGCTTTTAGAAAGAACAAAAAAATTTCATGAATAAATAAAACATTAGAGAAATCTTACAAGAAAATAACATACAACGTAGATGATTTATAATGAATATTATCTGTAAAACCTCAGTTTAGTAATTAAGGATATTTATTTAAGTCTTTTTTTTAAAAGTATTTTTTAATAAACTATAAACAATAATATTAAAAAATAATGATAAATTAAAATAAACCGTAAAATTTTTGCAATCTTATAAATAGTACCCATTGGGTACATGGTGAAATTTTGGGTAGAAGACGTCTAATGCCATGGATATGTGAGGTGAAGACGATCGTAACCACGCGCTTTAAGTCTGAGAATGAAATCGCATGGTGGTGGTGTGCACTTGGAATTTATCCACACGTAGGTACAGTGTATGCAAAAACTTCCCGGGTACATGAAACAAACACCAAATGAAGAAAAGAAGAGAGAACAGAACCGGCGGGGAAAAAAGAAGAAAAAATGGGAGAAAATAAAGGTGATCCGGCCGGTTACCGGTTGATATACCGTTTCTTGATCCAATTCAAGAATAAATTATGAGGTGATCAACCACGTGTTATACAAGATGATCTAAAGCAATAATGGTCATGTGAATCTACGTTTTCTAGGTAAAATCCATCTTTACTTTTTCATTATGTTTTCTTGAAATTACATAATGGAATTAATTATACTGGGCCGTTATGTTCACCCCTTAATTTACATTTTCAGGTAAAGTATTGTTGAGATCGAGGAGACATGAGAAGGTTTGTAGAGACAACTAATATGCCACATAGTATTTATCTTGTATTTTATTCCTTTTCTTAGGGTGCGCCACCCACAGTATGCTCTGGAACTTATGTCATTTCAGTTTCTCTCTTGATCGATAGTAATCAGTTGTATCTTTTTTATATTAATGGAATTGAAGTATAGAGTATTTTGGAAACTGTTATGGTAGTTGGATGGTCCTTTTGTTTATTGGGGTCGTATATACACCTGTACCAAAGAATGTGAATTCCTAGGAAGTGGACCCACCCACGTTGTAGAAGGGTCACTGTTGGAAGTAGGACACAGGCAAATGGGAGATTGTTGGAAGTAGCACCCGAAAGACAATTTCTGTAATTGTTTTTGTAATTAATAAATGACAGATTTATTATCATCTAATTATTTGCTTTGTGCTTATATATTATACACTGTTGAAAACCCCAAGGTGTATCATATGTAGCCATATAACTTAGTGTGTGTCACACATGAGGATTAAGTTTATGGTGATACACTTGAACTATTAGTCCATGGTGAACTTAATCAAAGTATGGGGTCTATTGATTAAACCACCATTAATACGCCCAGAACACTTTATGGTGTGACCGTCTTATCTGGACTGTCGATATTGGTTATCTAAGTGGGGAATTTATATATGATATAGTCATATAGGACTGGAACGATTTAATCTGAATTTCTCATACAATTCCGTGATTGAGAAATCTTATTAAGTGACAAGATGACCATTTATGGATTAACCTTAATCCTAAAGTGATTACAGACGCCTGCTTGTTTCAACATAGGGTTTGATGTGTTCATTAAGGATTGCTAAGAGGCGTAGTCCGAATCACTTTCACGTTGGCACTATTCTGGAATGAGATAGGAGTGTGTGTCTCATGGATATGGAATCCATTCCTTCCTGCGGGAAGTAGAAAGACAATCCCCTTATTTGTTGATCCTAGAAACTGATCGATCGGCCGAGTTCATATTGGTTATGAAGTAATTGATCACAAGTGGGTTAATTGTAAATAAGGATGAGATGTAATGAAGAAGGTTTACGGAAATAATCCCGCTACGTTACGGATAGTCTATGGAGGGTTAGTCTGTATGTAATGATTATATCAATGGACACTTATTGACTCGGCCTTTTGAAAATAAGTTATATCTATAATCGATAGAGTTCAGTTCCGGATTTATGGTGGCGTAATTTCGGAAATAATAAGTTGAGTAGAAATGTTCTGTTCGATGAATGTTTTGTTCAATTTATTGTAGCTACTGGTTATAGGTCCATGGTCCCCGGGTTGGCTCTTAACACGCGAGTGTTTTCTCGTTTTGTGGAATCTCGAGAATAAATTAAATAGTTGATCTATTTAATGAATGTGCGGATATTATTTATTTGGTAATAATATGTAATATAGAGAGGACATTTTCTATTATCCCAAATGACATTAAAAATGGCGCCACATTTTTTTTGATTTTGGGAAAAGAAATTTTCTCCTAATTAATTATAATGTGGATAATACAATTATTTATGTGCTAAATAATTATAAATAAGAAATTGGTTTTGTTATTGGATAAATAGGAAATTTGTTTTCCTATTGGATAAATGTGTTATTTTCCTTAAAGGAAAAGATAAATTTGTGTGAATAAAATAAACTTTCAAACTATTGGTTATTATCCTATATAAAGAGAGTTTCTTCAACACCAAATTTGATTTGATTCCAACGCCATTTTGAAGAAAAAAGGGACGCCTCTTTCTTTTGAAAAAGAGAGAAATTTTGTTTTCTTGTCTTAGCCATTGGGAGAAGAAAAACTAGGGTTTTTCTTAAGCATATTCGAGGAGGTTATACTACGAGGATCGACGTACACTAGTCGTCGCTTGGAGATACAATCCGGAAGATCAAGGCTTCTCCCTTTTGTCGATTTCTCCTCACTCTTGTATTGGGTAAATCTTCAACCTTCTTGTAGTTAGTTAATTTATTATGTGAATCATATCTTAGTAAATTCGCATGCGAATTTAATTCGTAGCTTCCGCTGTGAATGATCGAGTGTCTCGATCGGTGCTGTGAAACAGATCTGACGATCCAATTATGGATCAGATCCAGATTCGGGTTTCTGTATATCTAGCATGTGGTATCGGAGCCAGGTTAAAGCTATTTTACGATCTTGATTGCATAATTAATTAATATGGAGTGGAATTGAATAAAAATTGCATCTTTTATACGTTTATTATATATAGGCGTGGTTGAATGTTTATGGTTGACGAGATGGATTGGGTTTGGTACTTGTTTACCGTTAGATCTATTGTAAACCCAATTTTTCCGGGTATAGGTAATTATGTAATTTATTTGTTGTAATTTAATTTCCTAGTAGTTAGAATTATTTATTTTTTCGGCGGCACTGTTGTATAAAATTTAAAGTCGATGCTTTTATGAAAGAACAACACTACAGCACAATGGTTCAGATGTGTTACAACAACCGTTAGGTCTTTATCAAAAATCAGGCTGCCACGGTAGGGGAAGAGGTGTGCAACCAACATGGATGGGAGCTCTTTTGTTCAAGAAATGAAGCAGCAAATTATTATACAGAGCGGCGGCAGGATGAATTAGAGATTAGTAAATCTTTTACACGTAGGGTTTATTTATTTATTTAATTTTAAATTTATGGATTAGATACGAGGGTACCAACGGTCCATCTCAGTGGTTTATTTTTCGCATTTATTTTCTTATGTGATTATTTATGTGATATAACCATGCCATGCATCATATTCACAAATTCCACTCCTAGCATATGCATATATGTAGAAAATTAATTTTGGTATTAATTAGACATGTATGAAAATGATAATTAATTTAGATTAATAATAAATTAAATTAATTAAAGGAAACAGAATTTTATCTGGATATAAAATTCACATGATAAAAATAAAATTTACTTGGTAAATTTGTTCTTGAGATCTAAAACTCTTTGAGAATTTCGACTACGTAGTGTCTACATAAATAGGATTTTAATAACCGAAAATTTGGAAAATCGTGAAAAGATGGATACTAACTAGACGGTATTTGGAACATATAAGTTGGTGATTTCTTTTCGTGTTTTATTGCTTTCGGATTATTGGAAAAATTCCGAGATCCAAAATTTTTACATGACATTAGTAGGACTATGAAATTCTTTGGTGAATTTTAATTGTGTAGTGTCTACACAAGAGATTTTCTGAATAATCGATAAATTGGAAAATCATGAATATAGTGTTACTAGTTAAACGGTATTTGGAACCGATAAACTAGTGGGAGCTTTAAATTTTGTGATTTATTGTTTTCAAATTATTGAGAAATTCGTAAGTCCTAATGTATTAGAATTATAAATTTTTTGGTGAATTTTAATTGTGTAGTGTCTACACAAAATTTATAAATCCGAGAAATTGGAAAGTCGTGAATAAGTGACACTTGTGTTTCGGGTTATTAAGAAATTCTGAAAATCCTAATAAGACTATCTATTTTTCAAAATAATGAGTGGGAGTAGGGAAGGTGACAACCGACCCCATGGCCTCTACTTTTGACACAAGCACGTGAGAGAATTATGACGCCTCGTGCCGCTTTGATTTCGGCCCCCTACGGATGGCCTTCACCGCTATCAAAATTCAAGGCTTGGTCTCCGAAAGTATAAGATTTTGAGTACTCGTCGGGTCACTGACCTACCTTACGGCAGCATACTCGGGGCGTACTTAAAAATCTAAAACAGTAGGTCACACTCACAAGGATATTTTTGGAAATATCTTGGCTAAAAAAGGAAGGTAATCGGCAACTAAACGGAGATGTTTGATTCTCAATGGTTTAATTGTTGAAAGAGATTGTCTCAATTTAATCGTCACCTCTTTGACCTACCCTACAACGGCACTGTAGGTGTGAGATTAAATCTTTGGAATGGTAGGATAAACTGTATGCATGACATCACATTTATTATTCCTAAAATCATTATTAGTTGTGGTGTATGATTTGATTATGTTTCTATCATAATTTATTTTACAACTACATATTATCTCAAGGTATCTAAACTGCTAAAATGATTTTGATTGACTGGTAATGACTTCGTAAACGTGGAAAAGTAACAAGAATGTTGAACTCATTAATCAAGAATGCAATTAATTTTCGGAAGAGGATTCTCCTCTTGTGCCTTCAAACATAAGTGACATTGATAGGAACCAACTTTACTGTACATTCATGTACAGTTTAGCCCACGATTATCACATTTCTGGCATTATTCGGGTTAGTTTAGACCCTATTTGGAGTATGAAATGAGATTTGTATTGCACGTCGAGTGACTGTCGGTTTTCCGTAAACTCGATCGTATTTTAGCATTTTATACTCGTTTTTATTGAGCACCCGTAGTTTGCGGGGTTACACGTTTGTTTGTTGTTTCCATATGGATGTAGGACTAGGGTGTCTCGAGAGCCCGGAAGACGAGAATTATTGAGGTTGGATGTGCTCGGGGCAAGAAAAGAGGTGGAAAAGGAGAAAAAGTGAAGAATTGGTGGCACAGGTCCAAACGCACGCGTCCAACCTTCAAACGTCGTTCTATGTCCCAAATCATGCGTTCACTCCCAAACCAGCGCTCCCAAATTGCCAAAGTTGATACAGAGTTGAGCCCTCCCAACGCCGGTTTGCAAATGCCCTCAAACGTGCGTTTGAAGCCACCAAACGCACGCTCCATGTTCCAAACGAAGCGTTCCATGTAGCCAAACGCACGCTTGACTCATTTCAAACGTCGCTCCACATGATGAGAGCCGAGTCGCCTGCACTGAAGCGAACGCACGCTCCACTCACTTCAAACGTGGCGCCCGATGCTCCTTCTATATAAAGCAAACCCATTTCAAAGTTGTACAAGGGGAGAAACTAGTTTAGATAGGTAGGGGCGATTTGAGGCGATTTCCTTCATCTTTTAGAGTTAGATTAAGTGCTATATACCATTAGAATCGTCTTTCGATCTTCTCTTTGATTGTACAACTCAAATCCTCGATCCAGTAACATTTCGGTTGTCAAAATTTGATCTTTTGGAGCTCGAATTTGGGAGTTCATTGAGTAATCGAAATGGGTATGTTCTCTTGTTGTTTTATTGTTGTTGTGATGTTTTTCTCTTGCTTGTATTGTTTAGATTTCGTTATGAGTAGCTAGATTGTTCGTATGGTCGAACCACGTGAATGCGGGTGAAACACCGTTAATGTGATGAACCGGGAGGTCGTTTAACACATAATTTATCGTTTTAATCGTTGATACATATCTTGAAACTTGTTTTGCTTGTTTTGATAGCATTGAATGGAACTGACAACTACATTCATTGTTGCACACACACACTTAGCTTATAAATGTATGTTGCGGCGGTGTGTGGGAACCGGGTTTCGAGACCGTAGAAGTTTTGGGCTTGAAAGGTAGTCTGACACCTACCCGTGTACTAGGTTGACGCCCTAGTCATCAAGACCAATTCTAATACGGGGTTTATATCGAACTAGATTGACACCCTAGTCACCCGTGCACTAGATTGACGCCCTAGTTTCCTATGAGTTATCGATTAGACGGTGAAGGAAGGTAAAGCACACTCCCGGGGCAATCTTTTTAATGGTAAAGTAATCCGTTGGATCGTAGTTCGCCATACTCCGCTTATTTGTCTAGAACTCCGAGTAGTATAATCTTTCTTTATTGCAATAGTGTAATCATATATCTCTCTTGTTGACTGAATCGAGAAAAAGTCGATCGTGGTACTCAAAGACCAATCCTCGGGGTTCGACCTCGGACTCCTCAAGCACTATCCTTCACTCGACCCGCACACCGCCGTTGGAGGGTAGATTCTCGCTAAGGTTTCGAGTCTTTGTTTGACCGGACCGTAGAAATTACGCCCATCAAAATGGCGCCATTGCCGGGATTGGCAACACTTTGATATCACAATAGTTGACCAAAGCTTGGGCTTAGGTCGCTTTCTTTTATTGTTTTCTTGTTGTTTGATTTGACTTGCGCATTGTATGACCCGGAGTTCGGGACTCCTCTGTGAGCCTTTTACCCGGAGATTGATAGGCACGCAAGCCAATTGAGGAGAAGGTCGCCTCGCCTCGGTTTCGACACCGTGGACGGACAAAGAAGCTTCGATTCTTCTTCGAGGGAGAAGGTATGACGACCAACGGAAGAGACAGTTGAATGGTGACGGTACATCTCAAGTTGTAGGATTGGGCCATCTAAACACCCCTCCTCCACGTGAAAGAAATCTTACAGCCCTACTTTAGTTGCAAGGATGGATGGGAGGAATTTGTTTGATCCTGCATTAGAAGAGAGGGGTGCAGACTCAAGAACAACCACCCGACCGTGATAATTTGCAACTTCGGATGTATCAGTTGATTCAACAACAGCGAAGACAGATTCGGCTTTTGCAAGCAAATCGAGAATAATCGAACCAACAATGAATGATCCTCCAAAGAAATCAAGGTTTTGTTTCCGCTAGAGATTTTGTGGTCACTCCGTATCAAGGGGACGGGCCACAATCCTATTAGAATTCCCGCCGTCCATGCTAACAACATGGAACCGAAGCAAAATGTTATCAACCTTATAAGTGAGAATAAGGTGTTCTATGGTCAGAGGAATGAGGATCCGAATGAGTTCTTGGACAATTACTTGCAGATCATTTCGACTTTGAAGTATAATGGAGTGACCGAGGAGGCACTCAAGTTGATGATGTTTCAATTTGCACTGAGAGGGGCCGCCAAGACATGGTTCAATACCCCGCCAAATGGTTCTTTGTCTACTTGGCGAAGTCGCCGATGTTTTCTTGAAGAAATATTTTCCTCCGGCTAAGATCGAAGACTTGAAGCGTGAGATTCATAATTTCAGTGGAAGGAAAGGTGAAACGATGAAGGAAACTGTTGAGAGATTTAGGGCTTTGTTGAAGAAGTGCCCTCCTCATAACTTAAGCACGGTTGAGCAAGTGATTAAAATTTATCGAGCTTTGGACAAGTCGGATAGAAATCTATTGGATGCGGCGAGCGGTAAAGGGTTGACAAGGATAGATCCCGAGTTAGCTATTCAACACATCAACGATGCCATTGAAAGAGATGATGAATGGGTATCGAGTTCGGGGGTGGAAAATTCAAATGAGTCTCAACAAACTGTAAAGGCACTAGAAGAACAGTTGGATAAAGAGACGGCGGCACATAATGAGTTGTTGGCATTGCAAACGAAAGTGAAGAAAATGGAAGATGCTTTGCAAGTTTGCCAACTGTGTGGTGGAAATCATACGGCTCAGTTTTGTTCAAATCAGAGTAGGGCGGTTTATCCTTCACAGTTATCTCGACCGACATCACAGCCGATTCCGCAACCACCTGTAGTAAGTGCACCCCCGCCACAACCAATTGCCGTGGTAGAAGAGTTGGTAGCTGCACTTAATAGATTGGGAAGTTCTAGTGGAGGAAATCAACAAAGTCCGGGAAAACATCTTCAGTTTGGTCCGCAACAAAATTTGGGAGGACCTATGAGTCCGAATACTCAATGGGGAGGTAATCCGAGTTTGCAAGCTCCCCCTCATTTTCAAGATTATGATTCTTCGATGGGGCTTGGTATGGAAGAGGATATACCGCCAAATGATGTGAACTACATTGGCAACAATTCAGGAGGAAACTGGGATCCTAACTCCAACAACCAAGGGGGCTGGAACAACAATAATCATGGAGGTAATTGGAGAAACCAGAATGTTGGGAATTCATGGAGTAATAACCAAGGCCAAGGCAACCGGATGTGGAATAACAATAACCACGGTCAAGGTAACCGAGGTTGGGGTCAAGGTAGAGAGCAAGGGAATCCGCAGAATTTTCAAGGTGGATGGAGAGAGAGCAACCAAGGAAGTTGGGGTAGACAAAATCAAAACCTCAACAACCAAGGTTATGAAAGTCAACATCAAGGTTTGGGAAATCAGAGTTGGGGCCAAAACCGACAAGGCCAATGGGGCAACAAATCAAAATCGTGATAGTGCTAATAGAGAGCAAGGACCTCAAGCCGGCAATCAACAAGCCGGAGGTCAGAATTCCGAGACTTACCAACACCCGAATGCCCATAGACAAAACAGCTCTTACAATCAACAAAGGGGTAATTCGGGGAACCAAGGGAAGCCTTCGGATGAAATCTTTGAGCAAATGAATAAATTCATGATTGAGCACAAAGCGGCAATGCGGAATTTGGAGATTCAAATGGGCCAGTTGACAGAGAGTAGATCTCAACCGCAATTGAATACGGGGCTTCCAAGTAACACGGAAAGGAACCCCAAGGATTCGAAGGATGTTTGTGCGGTAGTCACCCGGAGTGGTAAAGAGACGGGTCAACAAGGTCGAGAACTTGAGAAGATGGTGCCAAACTCCGAAAAAGAGAAATTTTGTGATTACAAAGGGCCGTTGGATGAGCAAGAAGGTTTTGATGAGGATGTTGAGAAGAGGGCTGAAAAAGAGAGAATCTCGAGGTTGGAAAGGGAAGTGGAAGAATACAAGCGAAAGTGGGAAGAAGCGACGAGGCCAAAGTCGGACACGATAATCATTGATGTGAAGGAAGAAGAGCCATCGCCACCACTCAGGCCTAAAGGTAGTAAAGGTAAACTTCCCCTCCTCCTCGGGTTTTGATGTGGCCACTTTACCATTTCCTCCCAAAACAACCAAGAAAGAGGTCTTGACCCAAAGTCAAGCCAAATTTTTGGAAATGTTGAGGAAATTTGAAGTGACCATGCCAATGTTGGATATCATTGCTAACATCCCCTCGTACTTTAAATTTTTAAAGAATATGCTCTCAAGTAAGGAAAAGATGCAACAAATGGTCCAAATTGAGTTATGAGTGTTCCGCTATTTTTGAAAACAAGATACCTCCCAAAATCCAAGATAGAGGTAGTTTTACTATCCCAATTACCATAGAGAGAGATCTGCTTTCAACAATGTGCTTTGTGACTTGGGGGCATCTGTTAGTTTGATGCCGAAATCTGTATATGACAAGTTGGGCTTAGGAAGATTAGAACCCACCGGCATGACATTGCAAATGGCGGATAGGTCAGTTAGGACACCGCTAGGGATAGCCGAGGATGTGTTGGTTCAAGTTGATAAATTTGTGTTTCCGGTTGATTTTGTGGTTCTTGATATGGACACCGATTCTAGGACACCTCTTTTATTAGGTCGGCCTTTCCTAAATACTGGGGAGACCTTGATAGATGTAAAGAGGGGAGATATAATCTTACGTGTCGGGCAAGATAGTGTCAAAATTAATGTGTACAAAACCATGAAACACCCCGAGGATGAGATGAGTGATTGTTTTTCGATAGATGTCATCCACCCTTGTATTGTGGCAAATGTGAATTTACAGGGGCACAAGGAACCTTTGGAGAAATGCTTGATGAAGTCATGCAAAGTGAATGATGATAACCGATTGATGCGAGTTTATGCCATGCATCTCGAGGCGGGTGAGTTTATGGAAGCTAGCTGGACTAAGAAATTGGATCTCGGTTCGCCAGAGGATATGCCAAAGCCATCCATTGAGGAACCACCAACGGATTTGGAGTTGAAGCCGCTTCCTCAACACCTCAAATATGTTTTTCTTGAAGGTAGTGATTTACTTCCAGTTATTATATCTGCTTCACTAACAGCCTTGCAGGAAGTAAAGCTAGTTCAAGTCTTGAAGAAGAGGAAACGAGCTTTTGGATGGAAAATGGTGGATATCAAGGGGATTAGTGCCGACATATGTAAGCACAAAATCATCCTTGAGGATGGGGCGAGACCGAGGCGTCAACCGCAAAGGAGACTGAACCCGCATCTACTGGAAGTGGTAAGAAAGGAAGTGGTGAAGATGCTGACGTTGGGCATCATCTACCCCATCTCGGATAGTGAGTGGGTGAGTCCCACACAGGTGGTACCTAAGAAGGGCGGCATCACGGTGCTAACAAATGAGCGAGGTGAGTCTTTCTCTGTACGCCCTGTTACTGGTCATCGAGTCTGCATTGATTTTCGTATGTTGAATGAAAAGACTAGGAAGGATCATTTCCCACTCCCGTTTGTTGATCAAGAGTTAGATAAGCTTGCTGGTCATGCATTTTATTGTTTTCTTGACGGATTTAGTGGTTATTATCAGATTCACATTGATGTCAATGACCAAGAAAAACCACGCTTACTTGTCCCTATGGCACCTTTGCATTTCAAGAATGCCTTTCGGTTGTGTAACGCACCCGCGACATTTCGAGATGCATGCTTGCCATTTTTGCTGATCCGATTGATAAATGTATGGCGGTGTTTATGGATGATTTTACGCTTTTGGGGACGCTTTTGATGCATGCTTGTCCAATATAGATAGGGTGCTTGCTAGGTGCGTAGGAGACAGATTTGATTTTGAACCCGGGAGAAGTGTCATTTTATGGTGACTCGAGGGAATTGTCCTAGGTCATAAGGTCTCAAATTTGAGGGATAGAGGTTGATAGGGCTAAGGTAGATGCTATTTCTAGGTTGCCTATGCCTACTAGTTTGAAAACGTTAAGATCTTTCTTGGGACATGCGGGGTTTTATCGTAGATTTATCCCTAAGTTTGCCCAAAAGGCTACACCTCTTACCTCTAGATTGAAGAAGGGAGTAAATGTGACTTTTGATGATGAGTGTGTGGGAGCTTTCGAGGAGATTAAGAGGCTTTTGACTGAGGCTCCTATTTTGATAGCTCCAAATTGGGAGCAAGAGTTTGAGGTTATGTGCGATGCTAGCGATTTGGCGAAGAGGAGCGTGGTTTAGGACAAAAGGTGGATAAGTTGTTTCGACCGATTTATTATGCCAGTCACACCTTGAATCCGGCCCAACAAAACTACACTACGACTGAGAAAGAATTGTTGGCGGTAGTTTTTGCTTTCGACAAATTTAGATCCTATCTGGTGGGGTCTAAAGTGATTGTACATACGGACCACTCCGCATTGCAATATTTGTTCGCTAAGAAGGATGCGAAACCGCGTTTGTTGAGATGGATTTTGCTCCTTCAAGAGTTTGATGTGGAAATTAAAAACCGTAAAGGTTGTGAAAATGTGGTCGCCGATCACCTCAGTCGGATTGAGCCAGTTGAGGGTGATGAATCAGAAAGGGTTGAAATAGATGACTCGTTTCCGGATGAGCGACTTTTTGTTGTAGATACTATGTTACCGGAAAAACGAGGGAATTTTCTGAAGAAAGGCAAAGAGGGAGCTCCGTGGTTTGCACCGATAGTGAATTACCTTGAAAGTGGATTTATTGACCCGGAGTTAGGTGAGAATCAGAAGAGGAAGTTGGTGAGTGAGGCTAGACACTTTGTTTGGGAGGATCCTTACTTGTTTCGATTATGTGCTGACGGTGTTTTGAGAAGATGTGTAACTGAAGGCGAGAGATTGAGCGTGTTATCCTTTTGCCATGATAGAGAGGCCGGGGGCCATTTCTCGGGACAAAGGACCGCATTGAAGGTTTTGCAAAGCGGACTATATTGGCCGACAATTTTTAAGGATGCCTACGCTTATGTAAAACCTCGTGACGCGTGTCAACGTCGGGAGAATTTCTAGGAAAAATGAGATGCCTCAACGACCTATCATTGTTTGTGAAGTCTTTGACGTTTGGGGAATTGACTTTGTGGGACCCTACCCTCCTTCTTTTGGCAACAAGTTCATTTTAGTGGCTTGTGATTACGTCTCGAAGTGGGTGGAAGCGATTGCATCCCCACTAATGATGAATATGTGGTCATTAAGTTTCTAAAAAAGTTCATTTTCACACGGTTTGGTGTACCAAGGGCTATCATTTCTGACAATGGCACTCATTTTGCGAATAGAGACTTAGATAAGCTACTCCTTAAGTATGGGGTGACCCACAAGTTGGGAACGGCTTATCACCCTCAAACGAGTGGCCAAGTGGAGGTTTCAAACCGAGGCATTAAAAGGATTCTTGAACGAACTGTTGATAAAAATTCTAAGAGTTGGTCCAAGAAGTTGGATGACGCTCTTTGGGCTCACAGAACCGCATTTAAGACTCCAATTGGTATGTCGCCGTACATGATTGTCTTTGGAAAAACGTGTCACTTACCAGTGGAGGTTGAGCATGAGCGCATTGGGCTATTAAAGAGTTAAATATGGACGAGACTCTTAGTGGAGAGAGAAGGATGGCTCAATTGGTTGAATTGGAGGAGTTTCGATCATGAGCTTATGATTGCTCGACACGATATAAAGAGAAAACTAAGCTCCTTCATGATCAACTCATTAAGCCTAAGGTGTTTGAGGTAGGAGATGAGGTTCTCTGTGTATGCGATACTGCTTGCATCTTTTTCCGGGAAGTTGAAGTCTCGATGGTCGTGACCATACACAGCTGAGAGGATTTTTGACTCGGGGCTGTTGAGATAAAGCACCCCAAGCATGGGACTTCAATCACAAATGGCCTTCGCTTGAAGAAATATGAAAAGTTGCCGCTTGATGAAGCTCTCAAGTGGTGATTTTGGAGGATCCTAAGATAGAGGAAGCCAATTGTTTAGTCCCGTCATGGACTCCAATGCATGACATCCAATTGTTATAACTCACCGTCCGTTTTCTTTCTACACCTCGTCTTCCTCGCTCGTATCGGTAGTATAATCTTGGAAAAACCGATATAGTATAAGTCATTTGGTCGAGCCAACGACGTAAAACAAAGGCGCTTTGTGGGAGGCAACCCACCAATTTCTGTGTTTTGCTCATTTTGAGGTCTGTCTTTTGTGTTCTTTTTGTTGGTTGTGAAGTCTTTCTGTTGTGACTTGTTTTGGGATTCGTGGATCCTGTGTTGGGCACGTTTGGACATGATTGGTTGTTATTGTATGTTTGAATCATATTTGACTATCTTTGTGACATACTTGTTCAAGTTTTACGGCGTGACGAGTCGTTTATTTTATCACCCCGGATTTCCCCCCATATTATATGCTTTGGCGCGTGGACCATGTCCCGTGCATGTATTTCTTGGATATGTTTTTCGTTGTATAGGGATTCGGGATGGAGTACTTCACGACCGTTACGGGACTTGATCGTGCCGTTATGCCGGGCTCATCAGCTAAGTCTTTCCTTTTCCTTCTCGTTCACACACCGAGGACGGTGTTTCACTCAAGTGGGGGGTGGGACGTCTTAGCTTATTTCGCATGTTTTGAAAAGTGTTATGCCATGATGTGATAAACTTGGTTTTTACTCGTTTCCGAGTCGATTTTTAGGCCGTTTTTCAAATTTTCCCAAGGTTTTAACACCACGAGATATGCATGTTGTTCACAATTGAGTGGTGAAAGGTTTTTAGTTTTGTGAATGTCTCACAGTGAGTCTACTTTGTCATGATACGGAACATCTTTTAGTTCACGCTTGACGACGCTTTTGGTTATCACGATTGCTTTACACACTTGTACCCCTAGTTTCGAGGCTAAATAGAAGGATTAGCCTTGGTAGGAACACGGGATGACAGCTTTTGGCGTTCTTTTGACCCTACTTTAGCCGAGATAAGCTCTGAGCCGAACGTTTAACCTTCGTAGCCCTCTCACCTTGATAGAATGGTCTCACCACCATTCGCTACTAGCCGATTCGTTACTTAGTCGAAACCTACCCTTAAGCCTTATTTTTGGTCACATTCCTTCTTTGACCTACGAGTGAACTTAATCTCTTGTTAGACCACACTTGCCAAGGCAAGTGTGGGGTGAAAATGTTGTTTTGAGTTGGATTGGTGGTTTCTCGTTTTGGAGCTATAAGGAGAGGAGGAGCTCAGTTGGGCTGAATGCTCGGGTTTTCTCTCAAAAAAAAAAAAAAAAAAAAAAAAATTTCAAAATCAAATCAAATAACTTGGCTTTGTATGGAAATAAAGGGTTGGAAAAGAAATGAGCTTAAAGCTAATGATGATGTTAGGGTTGGGATAGTCAGATAGGTACTAAGGTATTCGAGCTCACCTCACGACACTTGAAACAAAGTCGAGTTTGGCAATGAGTTCGGGTGTGTTAGTATCCTACGCTTCCAAAGTGTTGAAAATGATCAAAAGGAGCTTGGATGGTTTGTATAGTAAAGAAGACGTGAGTACGTGTTTGGATTGTGTTCACTCGCATTTCTTTTCTCCGCTTCCCCAATTACCCTTTCGATTAACCGAATTTACCCTAGCCTAACGTTATAACCGCTCAAGTCCTGCTGGACCGTGTTTAACCTTAGTTAGTCCCGATTAGTGGAGATTCTGTAGAGGCGGGGTTGTGTAAAGTCATTTGTCTGGTATTCCAAGCCGGAAATCGTATTAAGCATAAGTCGTCGTCATTCAACACACACTAACTTCGTGTCATGATCTAGTAGAGTCAAAGTAATGCATTCACTTAACTAAGCTCTTTTCACCTCGATATTTTGAAACGCATGCATGTACCGTAAAGTTGATTCCTTGGTATTGTTTGAACGCCTATTTTACTCGAGGGCGAGTAAAGGCTAAGTGTGGGGTGATGATAGGAACCAACTTTACTGTACATTTATGTACAGTTTAGCCCACGATTATCACATTTCTGGCATTATTCGGGTTAGTTTAGACCCTATTTGGAGTATGAAATGAGGTTTGTATTGCACGTCGAGTGACTGTCGGTTTTCCGTAAACTCGATCGTATTTTAGCATTTTATACTCGTTTTTATTGAGCACCCGTAGTTTGCGGGGTTACACGTTTGTTTGTTGTTTCCATATGGATGTAGGACTAGGGTGTCTCGAGAGCCCGGAAGACGAGAATTATTGAGGTTGGACGTGCTCGGGGCAAGAAAAGAGGTGGAAAAGGGAGAAAAAGTGAAGAATTGGTGGCACAGGGTCCAAACGCACGTTCCAACCTTCAAACGTGCGTTCTATGTCCCAAACTGGCAATCCAGACCCAAACCAGCGTTCCCAAATTGCCAAAGTTGATACAGAGTTGAGCCCTCCCAAACGCCGGTTTGCAAATGCCCTCAAACGTGCGTTTGAAGCCACCAAACGCACGCTCCATGTTCCAAACGAGCGCTCCATGCGACCAAACGCACGCTTGACTCATTTCAAACGTCGTTCCACATGATGAGAGCCAGAGCGCCCGACTGAAGCGAACGCGCGTTCCACTCACTTCAAACGTGCGTTCCGATTCTCCTTCTATATAAAGCAACCCATTTCAAAGAAGCCATGGGGAGAAACTAGTTTAGATAGGTAGAGGCGATTTGAGGCGATTTCCTTCATCTTTTAGAGTTAGATTAAGTGCTATATACCATTAGAATCGTCTTCGATCTTCTCTTTGATTGTACAACTCAAATCCTCGATCCAGAACATTTCAATTGTCAAAATTTGATCTTTTGGAGCTCGAATTTGGGAGTTCATTGAGTAATCGAAATGGGTATGTTCTCTTGTTGTTTTATTGTTGTTGTGATGTTTTTCTCTTGCTTGTATTGTTTAGATTTCATTATGAGTAGCTAGATTGTTCGTATGGTCGAACCACTTGAATGCGGGTGAAACACCGTTAATGTGATGAACCGGGAGTCGTTTAACACATAATTTATCGCTTTAATCGTTGATACATATCTTGAAACTTGTTTTTCTTGTTTTGATAGCATTGAATGGAACCGACAACTACATTCATTGTTGCACACACACACTTAGCTTATAAATGTATGTTGCGGCGGTGTGTGGGAACCGGGTTTCGAGACCGTAGAAGTTTTGGGCTTGAAAGGTAGTCTGACACCTACCCGTGTACTAGGTTGACGCCCTAGTCATCAAGACCAATTCTAATACGGGGTTTATATCGAACTAGATTGACACCCTAGTCACCCGTGCACTAGATTGACGCCTAGTTGCCTGCATGAGTTATCGATAGACGGTGAAGGAAGGTAAAGCACACTCCCGGGCAATCTTTTTAATGGTAAAGTAATCCGTTGGATCGTAGTTCGCCATACTCCGTTTATTTGTCTAGAACTCCGAGTAGTATAATCTTTCTTTATTGCAATAGTGTAATCATATATCTCTCTTGTTGACCTGAACTGAGAAAAAAGTCGACTGTGGTACTCAAAGACCAATCCCTGTGGGTTCGACCTCGGACTCCTCAAGCACTATCCTTCACTCGACCCGGTACACTGCCGGTTAGAGGGTAGATTCTGCTAAGGTTTCGAGTCTTTGTTTGACCGGACCGTAGAAATTACGTCCATCAGACATGTATGTCACTGCTGTCACTTGTGTTCAATAAGAGACGAACAAAATTAGTTCAAAGATGATGAGAATGTTTTGGTATCAATCTCACTAGACATCCCACAGTTCACGAGTAGTGTCTACTCAAATGAACTGCTAGTTCACGGCTATTTCCTTTAAAGAAGCCAAGAATAGGACGGTAAATGTCTACAAGTGTAAGTCATCTAAACTAAATAAGTTATAGGCTGAACCGAAATATTAATAAAAGAAAGTATAGGATAAGTTAAGTGATTTTGGATTACTAACCTATGAATCCTTAGAGACTTTCTGTTCGGGTATTTGACTCGAAAGTAAAGTTCTTTTGAAAGAACAAGGTAGCTGGGCATTCATGATGAAGAAAAGAACAACGGGCAGTTATTTCAGCTAAGATAGTGGGAGTGATAAAAGGAAAGAAATTTCGGGTTTTAATCCTTGAATACCAAAGAAATTCAATTTATGTTTTTAGATTCGTTGGAACAAATGGATTCACTTTCACATCGATAACTTGGTTGCCTTAAAGAAAGTGAATATGGCATTTGTATAAGATTCTGAGACTCGGACTTTTTTTTTCTGGAAAGTCAGAAACACTAAGTAATGCTGAAAAGGTATTTGTAACACATCATAAGCTATTAAGACAACTGGTTTCCATATTAAGATAAACGATTCTTCAGCATCTATTAATTAGTGCATATATCCTAAAGATAAGATCTTAAGACTGGGTAAGGGTGATTCCTATCTCCCAATCTAAGAACACTATCTCAAAGGAAAAATGACTAAGTAGCATTTCAATTAGGAAAGGGTAATAGAGCTAAAGAAGTATCATAGCTTGTTTCATATTGACCTTCGGGGTCTTATGAAGGTAATGAGCTAGTAGTAGATCTTTTGAGTAATGAGACATTTTGTCTAATGACTACTCAAACGCCAATTAGTTTATCTAAATATTTGGAGGAATCTGTGATATTACCAGAGAAACAAGTATTCCATGCTCAGATATAGGCTATAGCATAGTATTTGGAACTGATGCTCGGCCTACCTCCCAATGAAACGATTTCATTGAAAGGATAAACCATGTATTTTCTTGTATAGTTATTGATATGCTACATTACACTTCTTAACTCAATTAAGATATTAGTTGCAAAATAATGGTTTACATTATTATGTAATACTAAGAAGTCTACCTAGAAGATATTTACTCCACTTCCTCAAATAGAGGCATTTAGCATTAGTGCTTGAAGGTGGGACTGTAGATTTTGCATACACGTTCAGATGGGGACTGTTCGTGAAATATCTTAATGCAGTGAGTAAAGGTTGGTTATAAGATTCCTAAGTTCGGATAATGACAGTTGAACTGTCACAGCCTTTCTAGAAGAATGTATAAATAACAACCTTAGACCTTGAAGTAAAGATACTCAAGGACTTACTGTCTGATTTAATCAGACCACATCCAACATTGGTTGTTCGGATTTATGCTGATAAATACTACTGAACCAGATCAAAATGTAAATCCACGAAAATGCAGTGGGAGTATGGTTTATCCATTGACTCACTGTGATTATGAAGACTTTACAGTCTGCTGGGGGTGATTGATAACCTATGGTCTTTTGGAAGGACTGTATAGAATTATGAAAAAAGCAGGTTGGTTTAAAGCCATAAACATGTAAATGGAGTTTTGGTACTCCAATTTTGTTCACACTTTTGTAGAACCACCTGAATGTCTCAGGCCTAGTGGGAGAAATTGGATCGTGAAAAGAGTCGGATGAATAGGAAATTTTAACTTTCAAGGCAAAACCAAGTGGTCTATGGGTGATTCCCTGAGAAGTAGATAGTTTAACAGGGGTGATGCCCTGAAACTTTCTCACCACTCAGCCTTGCTTGACTCTATGGAAAGCAGAAAGATTAACATGGGTGATGCCCTGAAACTTTCTTGTTGTACAATGGAGCTTGACTCATTCGGAACAAAAGGGTTTTAGCTTAAATCCAATGGCAGATTGACTGCCTATGCTTATATCCAATGGTGGATTAAAGCAAGCTTCTAGGTCATTGAAAGCCACATATTTGGAATATGTGGGCTTGACCAGAAAATTGATGAGTCTTTTGTAGACCAGAGAATCAATATTGGTAAAGAGTAGACGTTAGTGTAAATGCAAGGTAACACTGCAACAGTTGTAAGCAACATGGTGTTTTATCCGAAGTCAGAAACTAACGAGCCAAAGCTTCTCTGAATTAGAGAAGTGGTCTATATTCTTAGTTTTTGATTCGGTCAAATTCAAGTGAACAAGTTGTGGCAGTGTCCCATCCATCTTATTGGTTAAGATGAAAATACATATTCGTATGCAATATTCAACGAGAGGTTTCCTACCCAACCCTTCTCGAAATAATTCTCTTAGTCTTTGGATAAAGAGAAAATGGGATATATTCTCTTTTGGATAGAGAAAGTCAGGTTACTGAAAGTCAATCAAAGTCAAATCATGGATTCGGACATTGAGTAGTAGTATAGTGCATCCGCAAGTACCTTCGGAGAACGATGAGTAATATGCGTATTATTCAGGTGCATACCTGAGTATTGTTGACTACATTGATTCCGACTTACAGTCAGATTAAGGATGATCGTTAATTAATCTCATGCTCAATGTTTTCTCATATAGTCTGGAGCAATCCATCACTGCCAATTTGACTCTGTCAGTCGAATACATAGCAGCTTTCAGAGCAGCTAAAGAGGCAGTGTGGTTTGAGAAGTTCTTTGTTGGATCAGGAAGTGATTCCAGGTCTTAATGAGCCTATACCATTTTACTGTAAAAACAGTTGAGAGGTATCTCATGCAAATGATCTTCGCAGTCATAAGAGGTCAAAAACATATTGAGATAGAGTACCACCTGATCAGACAGACCATACAGAGAGGCGACGTTTCGGTCCTAAAAGATCGCCTTGAGCCGACAACCTAGCTGATCAGTTTACCAAGTCGTGTGGCATCTAATGTCACTGATAAGCGCTTGGAAGGTATGAAATTGGGAGATATGTCTCATTTGCTTTAAAGCAAGTGGGATGATGCTGCCCGAAAATGGGCTCACCCACGTGGCACCTCTTTGGTGGCTCAACATTTGACTCAGGGAAATAAACCACTTTTGACTTCCTAGTGACAAGTGATGACGGTTAAAATGTACCCATTTATGTCATCAATAATAACCTTAAATCGGAGTTAATTATATATATTTCATATTTAATCACGTGTTTATATTTATTATTTAATGATGAGTGATTATTAATATGATAATTGGTATTTAGATGTTTTTATTATTAAAAGAGCAATTAATTGTGTGATAAATGCTGATTTTGCAGATTATGATAAATCGGGAAGATAATTATCACGCAATCGAGAAATCTCAAGATAAAAGAGAAGAAAATCGGAGCATTAAAGAAAAGATTAACCGAGATCAATTCAAAAGCATGGAGTGGGGAACAAGTCGATTTAACCGAAGTGAAAACGCTGCGTGAAGAAGGAGGCTCGGTCGACCGAGCCATGCCATTCGGTCGACCGAGCGTGTAGGTTCGATCACCCGAGCCTAAGTTGATAAATGCATGTCAATCTTTTGGATTCTCCTATATGTCGGCTACAACTCCTATATAAACAAAGAAATCCGAAATTGAGAAGACACTACCACCAACACCACTACAACACAAAACAATTCATACAATTTTAGATTTTGAGTTTTAGTTTTATTTTCTTTATGTTCGTACATTGTGGATTCGCTGGATTCTCCAATTAGGGGAGCGCATTAAAGAGTGGGAGTCACTCTCGTCTTCGAGGTATGACTATTCAATTATGCAATCTTTATTTGTAGATCGGATGTATTTTATTATGGAGTAGTTTTTATTTGTATTGATTGCGTGATGTAGATCTATTTACGATCCCATGTGTTTAGGTTAGAAACGTTAGGAAGTAATCATGATTTGTTCCGACCACGTAATCGTGTTCGGTCGACCTGAGACATGTCACTCGGTCGCCCGAGTGCTGTCATTCGGTCGACCGAGCCTGGCAATGTATAGGACAAAATTATGATCGGCCTCGACTACGTCAGATTCTCTGAATTGGAATTAAAACGAGTAATTAAACCTGATCAACTTAGTTATTCGTCATCATAATTTAACATGAAACCTAAAAAGTGATTGTTGCTTAGGATATAGATTGAATCGGCATCTAAGAAGTACGCCTTACCCTAGGAATGTTGCTTAGATGAGGTTACGGTTTATACCGGCATCCCTAGTCTCGTAATTGTGTCAGAAGTTATATGAGATGGAGGCCTTAAAAAGCGAAGTCACGTAATGGAGGCACAATGATTTAGAGGGCCTAATTAGAGCTAAATCTACTTTAGGGGATGACTCCCGTAGTCATAATAATTAACCTCTAACGTTTGTTTTATCTCGTAATCATCCTAACTCACATGGGGGAGTCATAATCTACTAGCGTAATCAATACTATTTGTTTAGATAATATCAACCGTATTATCCGTGTTTTAGGAGTCTTTAGTTTGTCTTTGTGGTCTTTGTGTCTTGTGGTTGTCACTATTTTATTTTCTGCATTTAGTTGGTCGTAGACCGCCCTTTCAATTTAGTTCTAATAGGATAAAGTTGTGTTTTATTTGTGCCGAGTCTCTTTGGGATCGACCTCGACTCTATCTGGCTATACTACAATTGAACCTAGTTCTCTTGCTAGTGTGTTAGTAGGCATCGAGTTAATAATTTAACTTGATCCGTCATCAACAAGCCCAGGGAGACTCTTCCATCCGTTTCGTCACCACTGACCCTCGAATGCCTGACCGCCGTTGGACCGGATATCCTCGGTCTCTAACAGGTCAGAGGGGAGTTGGGCACCAAACTTCTACTGATCGACAGTGCGATCACTGTCGATCTCCCCGACCGGGCTAGGTCCTTAGGCTTGTACAATTCCATAGCAGTAGGAGCTCGGTCATCGTCCCCGACCTCTGTGGGCCGGCTCCGCCATCCCAGTACATCTCGAACAGAATCTGTCTGTAATCTTACTCCTCACGTGCATAATAACCATATAACTATTGCAGAATCCTGAACAATAAAGGCTCGAATCTTTATCACTTAATGCTAATATTTGAATACCATAATTATCTCCTATAATCATGGAGATCACTCAATCATAATATTTTTCCTTAGGGAACACGTTAATCAGTGTCAATCAACATACACGCCACATTAAACCGTAGGGCATAAGCCCCTCTATATAAACTGTCCCTAAGAAACTACGGAGACTAGATTCCAATTGAACTATTAGATACGTAGGCAGCTTGATCACCATCAAGTGTAGTCTAAAACAAATCAAATTACCCCCTCCATCATCGTTTTTCTGTGTTCTTGAAGCTTCCCCAGGTTATAATCAAGGAAGCGAGCTTAGAGGATTACCCTGACGATTTTTGGATTATCAATTGGCACTAGAAGGAGGGCCTTCTTTTGATTGATAATCTCAGGAAAAGCTTCAGGACAAACATGGTGAACACACGAAAATAGGCTGCTAATGGTAATGGTGCTAACAATGCATCAGAGTCAGACGCTAACAACTAATCACCCAATGAGAAAATGTCTCTCGACGCGCAACCCATCAGGCGCTAGTTGATAAACTTATGGCTTTGGATGAATCTGCGAAAGCTGTTGTTCTCAATGCCGTCTTGGCAGAAGAGAATGAAAAAGATCAGGATTGGGAAGGTTTGGAAGAAGAAGGCCCCCTCAACGAAAATTCGCAGGACGTGAATCACCCAAACGGAGACTCGTCTGGAGAAAATTCCCAGAGTCTAGAGCTAGAGGAAGAAGATGAACCCAATGACAGGTCATGGCAACCGACACCTCCCCCACAGCATAAGAATAGCAGAAAAGAGAACCGGTCGGCATCCTCAAACCTGCAAAGGCAGTTGGTCGTCCCTCAAGCCATGGAGGCGGCACGCGCCGAACTAGAGGTGATAGCCGGAAAAAAGTCGATGCTCCTAGCACTCGAGTCCCTTTTTTCTGAGCAGATCGATAATTACCCCTGGCCAGCCAGGTTCAAGATCCCCAAGTTGGAGCCATACGATGGAACTAAAGACCCTCCAGGATCACCTATTCCAGTATCTCACTCACATGAATCTCGACTGTGCCTCAGAGGAGATGAAGTGCAAAGCATTCCCAGCGTTACTCACTGGCCAGGCTTGGGAATGGTTCAAGAAGATACCGCCAAGGACGATCTACAGCTTTGACACACTAGGAAAGATGTTTCTTAACACGTTTATTACAGCCAAGCCGTTCCAGAAGAACACTACCCACCCGTTCGCCATCAAACAAAAGAAAGACGAAACTGAATTACAGTACCTTAAGCGGTTCAGTGAAGAATCACTGCAAGTTCGGGATGCGGACGATCAAGTCCGAATTGCATCCTTTGTAGCAGGGCTACGCTAGGGCAGGTTATACGCCAAACTGAGCAGCAGGCTCCCCACCTCCATGGAAGAGTGTTTGGAAGTGGCATTTAAACAATGTCAAGGGGAAGAAGCTAATTGCGTGAAACAAGAAGTGGAGAAGTCCGACCCCAAGAAGGACAAGCAAGAAGACACATCCGACAAGAAGAGGATGTCGTATGGAGATCGTGCAGGCGGTTCGGCCACAGGCCGACCTGAATAGAGAAATGCCTTGCAGCCGCGAGACTTCCCGGTGTTAAATCGGCCTAGAGAGCAAGTATTGGCGATCATGGAAAGAAAGGGTTTGGCAAAAACCCCCAGACCGCTTCGAAGCCCCTTGGAGAGAAGGGACCAGAGCAAGTTTTGTACCTACCACCAAGACACTGGGCGTGAATTGGACAACTATAGAGACTTTTAGCGCGACGTGGAAGCAGCGATCGCAGAGGGAAAACTAGATGAGGTCGTGGATCGACCTCGCTATGGCGAACGTCGAGTACATCGAGATTACCAGCAGAGAAACTATGGTCGTGATCACGGCCGACAGGGCGAGTCCCAGCAAAAAGAGACCAGTCTCCCGACAAGGGTTAGCCAGCGGACAATCATCCGATCAACACTATCAACACCATCGTAGGAGGCCCTGGCAATAGTTTAGAGGTCGGCAACTCAGGTACCCGAGTGGGCAACGGACAGACAGCCAAAGGAAGCCGAGTCCCCTTTCAAGAAGTAGGCTATATGCCAAAGGATCCTCTCCCCCTGATCCCTAACAATGAAGGACTAGTCATCGAAGTTGTAGTCAACAAGAATCTGGTTAAGAGGGTTTGCGTAACGTTCTCTACTTTGCAGAATTTCAGGCAATGGGTCTCAAGGAATCTGAGCTTACTCCGGTCTCAGTACCTTTGTTTAGATTTTCCGGCCCCCCAATTCATCCACTAGGAATGGTTCGACTCGCGACGACATTCGGGAAGGATTCATCAGGAAAGACTCTCATGGTTAACTATGTCGTAGTCAAATCTCCATCAGCATACAACATTATTTTGGGAAGGCCCGCTCTTATCGATCTCCTAGCCATAATCTCCCCAGCGCACATCAGCCTGAAGTTCCCGACCGTTCGAGGGTCGGTCGAAATCAAAGGAGACTTAGAGGTCGCCTGAAGTTGCTACGCCGCTACCATCAAGGGCAAATGAATCACTTTCACCTAACCCGTTCGGCAAGTCTTTGTTGGTTATCATTTTTTAAACTATCTTTCATTTCTGCATTTTAATTCTTGTTCGCACTTTCTCATCATTCGCTTCTGTACTTTATTTACATCATTTTTAATGTCAGATATTTACTTTTCGATCAATCACGTTTTTGACTGGTTCCAATATCGCCATCTGTTAAGTCTTACTACATATAATCTATAAGTCGTTCAAACACTTATACTCTGCAGTACAGCTTCATGCGAGAAGTCAGTCCGACCTGACCCAGCTCACCTTACCTTCAAACGAGAAGTCAGCACTAGCCTGGCCCCGCTCGTCCTTAAAAAATGCACGCGAAAAATCGGTCTACCTGACCCGAATCGCCACGCTTTAAAACAAGAAGTCAGCACTAGCCTGGCCCCGTTCGTCCTTAAAAAATAAACGTGAAAAATTGGTGTACCTAACCCGAATCGCCACGCTTTCAAACGAGAAGTCAGCACTAGCCTGGCCCCGCTCGTCCTTAAAACTTCATATAAACAGTTAAGTCATAAGGTCAGCTTTAAGTCGCCTAAGATCAATTCGACTTAGTCCGGATTACTCTAAGTTGATTGGGGGCAAGTTTACCTTAAATCATCCAAGTTTAGTACCTATTCTGTGGTCCACCAAGCCCACGCTTTGGGATTATTTTTACATACTTAACTTAGGCGATCGATCTAGATCGGCTCTCCGAGCTCCAGATCCTCTCGCCCTTATAAGTTTACATTATTAGTTAAGGCGATCGATCTAGATCGGCTCTCCGAGCTCTAGATCCTCTCGCCCTTATAATTTTACATTATTAGTTAAGGCGATCGATCTAGATCGGCTCTCCGAGCTCTAGTTCCTCTCGCCCTTATAAGTTTACATTATTAGTTAAGGAGATCGATCTAGATCGGCTCTCCGAGCTCTAGATCCTCTCGCCCTTTATAATTTTACATTATTTGTTAAGGCGGTCGATCTAGATCGGCTCTCCGAGCTCTAGATCCTCTCGCCCTTATAATTTTACTTTATTTGTTAAGGCGATCGATCTAGATCAGCTCACCGAGCTCTAGATCCTCTCGCCCTTATCAGTTTACATTATTAGTTAAGGCGATCGATCTAGATCGGCTCTCCGAGCTCTAGATCCTCTCGCCCTTATAATTTTACGTTACTTGTTAAGGCGATCGATCTAGGTCAGCTCTCCGAGCTCTAGATCCTCTCGCCCCTATGATCTTATATCCTTAGACGATCGTTCGAGATCCGCTCTCCGGACTCTAGATCCTCTCACTCTTGTAACTTCTTTTAATCAGGGAGATCAAATTTAATTATACCTGAGTGAACCGAACACACAGGACAAGCCTGGCAAATTTAAACTAAAAGAATGCCATTCATATAGGGAGGGGCCGACCCAGATGCAACAGCCGGTTGGAGGACATACTTATCCACTATGTCCACCCCCGCTCGGAAGTCTTGGGCGCGTTCAGTATAGACCACGTCCATCCCTGGTTTATAGTAAGCCTTCTTAGGATGGGCATCCAGAGCAAGCATGGGGAACTGAGCCCTCGCCTCATCCACCCCTAAGGTGTACCCATGGTTGAGAATTGGAATCAGTAGCACCCTAAGGGCCTCGGTGAAAACAGCCAAAGCCTTGTATTCCTGAACGGCTTCGGCGCACCGAGCCGCAACGTTGGCCTTCAGGTCATCCACTCTCGCCCTGAGGTCCCCGACCTCCTGCTCTCTTCCCTTCTTCTCCTCTGCCAGCTCGCTCCCTACGGCCTTCAACTCTTTCTCCTGAGCCTGGAGCTGAGCTTACAAGGCTTTCATCTCTGTATCCTTAAGGCAGGTGGCTGCCCTAAGTTCATCCCTAGCCTTCCGCAGCTCAGCAATCTTGTCCGATTAAGCAACAGAGTCTGCTGAGGCCTTGCCCAACCTCCTGAAAACTTATTGGCCGATCGTGCCACCCTGAACGAACACAGAACATCAGGATAATCGGTAATTAAACCACCAGAAAGAAAGAAATAAGCTACACTTACCAGCTCTACTGTCTTGAAACCAAGGATGGCCAGCTCCTCGTCAGACATGCTGGCAACCCGCTCCTGCTCAAAGGACCCTCCTCCTAACCTTCCTCAGGGGCCTTCGACTTTCTCTTCTTCGAAGACCGACCCTCATGAGAGGTCGGCCTCGAGCGCGTTGGCTTTCTCGGCACCAACCCCCTCTCTGTTGTCTTCTCATGGACCTCCGTCCTGGGTGGTTCTGGAGGAGGAACCGAGGTGGAGGCACCTGCACCCTCGGCGGTCGGATCTTCCACCGGTAGCTCTTGAACCCCTGGCGTCGGCACAGGGTGGCGAGCCGCCACTTCTCGTTCTGCTCCCGCCATCAGATCAGCAAAATCAACCACTGCAAGCGCCAGCAAAAAGTTAACTAGATAGAAAATATACATGTCAATAAAGGATACAATATCACAACAGGATGAATAGGATAAGGCCCTACACGGCTGCCATTCGGCTTTAGTAAACTTCACGTAAGGGTCAGGACCCGCATCACCTAGCCGAGCGGCCGTAATCAAGTCATCGTACAGATTTTGCCATTCGATGGAGTATCCCGACTCCTGAATCTTCTCCACCTAAGACTCTGGTAGATCTGGACGCTCATCACCATCCAGATCGTCCGTGTTCCACACGCACAGCTCGGCGTGACCGTCATTTCGCACGTAGAAAAATCTCTCTTTCCACCATTTGAAAGAATCCTGACCAGGAGGAAGAATTGGGATATTGAAAGACTTCCCCTGCCTTCTGGCATAATAATACCGGTATGGATGGTCTCTTAGTCCTACCCGATGATAAAAATACCTAAATTTATCTACAGTGAATCTAATATTTAGCTGTCTACACCAAATCGCAAACCCAATGACGGCCCTAATGCCATTGGGGGCTATCTGAGATATCCCTAGCCCATAGTGCCGGAGTACCGCCAGAAGGGCAGGGCAGAAAGGTAATCTTAACCCCACCTCAAAGTACTCCCGGTGGACGGAGCAAAAATCCTCCGGCGGGTCCAGAGCAGATAGATGACCTCCCGACGGCAGTTGGGGGGAAATCCTAGCCTCATCAATCCCATATCTATCTTAAATTTCATCGACATCTTTTTGTTTCAAAATTGATCCCACATCTCTGCGGTCCGCTATGTCCATGACGGAGAATCGATTCTAGGGTTTTGGGAAAACAAGGTTTTATCTAAAGATTTAGGATCCCTAAAGAGCAAGTTTTAACCTTAAGTAGTTGAGATTATGAAATCAGAATGAGAAAGGAGAAACGCTTACTTGCAAAAGTCAAATTGAAGAAGAAACGGAGAATGGAAATCGGTGGCAACTCTTCTGTTTTAATAGCCCACGTATTTGTGGAACGATTGATCTGACGGTTTATAACCCCCCACTTACCTCAATAAACGGCCTCAGTTAATGTTAGTGGATGACGCTGCCTCGTTTCCCAAAATAGCTAAAACTATGTCAGAACTAGCTTTGCCACCTGGTAACTCCCTGTTTAATTTCAAATCCTACAAACTAAAAGTCCATGCCGAGCCACCACCTTGATAGATCCGAGCCGGCCAACCAGGGGTCGGATGGATTTAGGGGGCTTATGATGCTGCCCGAAATTGGGTTCACCCACGTGGCACCTCTTTGGTGGCTCAACACTTGACTCAGGGAAATGAACCACTTTTGACTTTCTAGTGACGAGCCCAGGGAGACTCTTCCATCCGTTTCGTCATCACTGACCCTCGCATGCCCGACCGCCGTTGGACCGGATAGCCTCGGTCTCTAACAGGTCGGAGGGGAGTCGGGCCCCGAACTTCTACTGATCGGCAGTGCGATCGCTGTCGATCTCCCCAACCGGGCTAGGTCCTTAGGCTTGTACAATTCCATAGCAGTAGGAGCTCGGTCATCGTCCCCGACCTTTGTGGGCCGGCTCCGCCATCCCAGTACATCTCGGACAGAATCTGTCTCGAATCTTACTCCTCACGTGCATAATAACCAGATAACTATTGCGGAATCCTGAACAATAAAGGCTCGAATCTTTATCACTTAATGCTAATATTTGAATACCATAATTGTCTCCTATAATCATGGAGATCACTCAATCATAATATTTTTCCTTAGGGAACACGTTAATCAGTGTCAATCAACAGACACGCCACATTAAACCCTAGGGCATAAGCCCCTCTATATAAACTGTCCCTAAGGAACTACGGAGACTTGATTCCAATTGAACTATTGGATACGTAGGCAGCTTGATCACCATCAAGTGCATTCTAAAACAAATCAAATCACCCCCTCCATCATCGTTTTTCTGTGTTCTTGAAGCTTCCCCAGGTTATAATCAAGGAAGCGAGCTTAGAGGATTACCCTGACGATTTTTGGATTATCATGGGAGAATGTTGTGGATAGAAATAATAAGAGTGTGGTGCACTAAAAACAATTGTTGCTTGTCTTTACGGGCAAGTGGGAGATTGTTGGATGTAGTGCCCAAAAGACAATTGTTGCTTGTCTATACGGGCAAGTGGGAGATTGTTGGAAGTAGCACACGGGTAAGTGGAAGATGGCTGGAAGTAGCACCCGAAAGACAATTTCAGTAATTGTTTTTATAATTAATAAATGACAGATTTATTCTCATCTTATTATTTGCTTTGTGCTTATATATTATACACAGCTGAAAACCCCAAGTTATATCATATGTAGCGAAATAACTTAGTGTGTGTCACACATGAGGATTAAGTTTATGGTGATACACTTGAACTATTAGTCCATGGTGAACTTAATCAAAGTATGGGGTCTATTGGTTAAACCACCATTAATGCGCCAGAACACTTTATGGTGTGACCATCGATATTGGTTATCTAAGTGGGAAATTTATTTATAATGTAGTCATATAGGATTGGACCGATTTAATCTGAATTTCTCATATAATTCCGTGATTGAGAAATCTTATTAAGTGACAAGATGATCATATATGAATTAACCTTAATCCTGAAGTGATTGCAGACGTCTGCTTGTTTCCAGATAGGGTTTGATGTGTTCCTTAAGGATTGCTAAGAGGCGTGGTCCGAATCACTTTCACGTTGGCACTATTCTGGAATGAGTGAGAAGTGTGTGTCTCACAGATATAGAATACATTCCTTTCTGCGGGAAGTAGAAAGACAATCCCCTTATTTGTTGATCCTAGAAACTAATCGATCGGCCGAGTTCATATTGGTTATGAACTAATTGATCACTAGTGGGTTAATGATAAATAAGGATGAGATGTAATGAAGAAGGTTTACGAAAATATTCCCGCTTTGTTACAGATATTCTATGGAGGGTTAGTCTGTTTGTAATGATTATATCAATGGACACTTATTGACTCGACCTTTTGAGAATAAGTTATATCTACAATCAATAGAGTTTAGTTCCGGATTTATGGTGGCATAGTTCGGGAATTAATAAGTTGAGTAGAAATGTTCTGTTCGATGAATATTTTGCTCAATTTATTGTAGCTACTGGTTATAGGTCCATGGTCCCCTGTTTGGCTCCTAACACGCGAGTGTTTTCTCGTTTTGTGAAACCTCGAGAATAAATTAAATAGTTGATCTATTTAATGAATATGCGGATATTATTTATTTGGTAATAATATGTAATATAGGAAGGAAATTTTCTATTATCCCAATTGACATTAAAATTAGCGCCACATTTTTCTGATTTTGGAAAAAGAAATTTTCTCCAAATTAAACTACAATGTGGATATTATAATTATTTATGTGTTAAATAATTATAAATAAGAAATTGGTTTTCTTATTGGATAAACAGGAATTTTTTTTTCCTATTGGATAAATGTTTTATTTTCCTTAAAGGAAATGATAAATTTATGTGAATAAGATAAACTTTCAAACTATTGGTTATTATCTTATATAAAGAGAGTTTCTCCAACACCAAATTTGATTTGATTCTAACGCAATTTTGAAGAAAAAAGGGACGCCTCTTTCATTTTAAAAATAGAGAAATTTTGTTTTCTTGTCTTAGCCACTAGGAGAAGAAAAACTAGGGTTTTTCTTAAGCATATTCAAGGAGGTTCTACTACGAGGATCGACGTCCACCAGTCGTCACTTGGAGATACAATCCGGAAGATCACGACTTCTCCCTTTTGTCGATTACTCCCCCTCTTCTATTGGGTAAATCTTTAACATTCTTGTAGTTAGTTAATTTATTATGTGAATCATATCGTGGTAAAATCGCAAGCGAATTTAATTTGTAGATTCTGCTATGCATGATCGTGTGTCTCGATCGGTGCTGTGAAACAGATCTGATGATCCAATTTTGGATCGGATCCGGGTTTCTGTATATCCATCAGCCTCTGCATCAGCGGCATGGTTGGTTTTCTGGTTTTACATTTTCAGTTTCATCCATTTAGTTCCGAGTCTGATCAGTTTTGTTAATCAATGCTCGTTTCGTTTTCCGCGCATTCTGATTAATGCATTCTTTTAAATTTCCGCTCTTTCTATGATGTGACTGTTTCATAAGGCTTACGTGTGCATTTGATCTCGAGATGTGCACATGGTGAGCAACCTATGACCATTTTCTCTTGCGTATGGTTCGGGCCATTATATTTGGTATCAAAGTGCTGGGTTCATGTGACCGGTTATTTATTCTTGGTAGGTTATGATCTTTAGAAGTAAGTTTGATATAACCTAGGCTAGATCCACTTTTTGTTTTCTAGCTGCTAGCTTTTAGCGATGGTAAACATTTTATTCCTCTATCAATGAGGGATCATGAAATGGTAATCAACATTAAAGTTAGCCATTGGTTCTTGCTTCATCGCTTCCTCTAGTCAAAGTTCCACTACCAGCTTATGGAGTGGGACATCTTCCTTCACCTCTATTACTTTCTATGGCAGGAGTACCTAGATCTGTTCTCTCACATTGCTAACAACTTCCTTCGGAAACAAGGTTTGTCTTTCAGAGTTAATTAAGATAGGGTTTGGTAAACCAAGAAAGGTATTGACCCACAAGGTAAAAAGGAATTGTACAAGTTGATGGAAACTGTTGAATCGTTATTGCACGAAACACATTCTAGAATGGGCGTTGAATAGAGTGTGGGGAATTATAACAACCACTTCGAATCAAACAAGTAACAAACACAATTACTAATCAATTAATCTAGAGGCTAATTAATTGATTATTCGACTGTTTTATTAACCTAAGTGATAAAAAAGCTTAAGCCGATTTTTTAGGTTTACTTGTAGTGAATGATGACGCAAAATACGCTGAAACACAAGGGACTTATTCTAATATCATTATCAGATATATGATCAAGCTCAACTACAGAATAAGTGAATTAACAGATTCATATCAAAGGATTTAGACATAGTGCTGCACAAAAGAATCAGACAGAAAGTACAACTGAATACTGTAAACATATATTACAAGATGTTTGAATATTTCAGATCATATACAGATTCAGAGTATAAACAAAAGCTTACAACAGAGTTAAACAACAGTTACAGATTGTTCAAAATACAAAAGATTCTAATACAATGACTTTACATGACAGGATTCCAGTATCAAAAAATCATGTACATAACCAATATTGATCAAGGCTAGTATAGCACAGATACAGAGCAGGTAAGAGCCAAATCAGGCTGACAAATCAATTGCGATCTTGAGCTGATGATAAGAATAAGCTTCTGACAATCAAATCAAATTGTAGATCCGATCATAGATAATCAGCATCTCTAAAAACCAATCAGCTGACTTTACTCAACTGATGCAACTCATCTTTGATATACAAGGGATGTCCAAACTCAACAGAGTAGGACAACACCTATTATATCTGGGTTGAATGCACACTACTGGTAGCAGGCCTAAGACTAAGGTTTAATCACAACAATGAACTTCAGGCCAGCAAGCAAACTTGGGATCAGGTACAAGATTCAGTAGGTATGATAAACTCATCAAACCACAAGTTTGAACAGAACAAAGGGGCAGAAGTTCAGAGTGCTAATCTTAAAGAGATGCAGCTGAACCTCCCAACAGAATTGATGGGTAAAAAAAACATACCAGGCCAAGCCTTGACTCAATGGCACAGCCTTGCACAAGCACAATGATTCAGTCTGCTGAGCCTTATGCACAAGGCAGTGTGCTGGTATCTCAAACCAGACACACCAGGTCTAGATCTTGAATATTTGAACATTAGGGCAAACTGATAACTGCAGTAACGCTTTAGACAGACAAGATATTCACTTTAGTGATCAAAATACAGTCAATAATGGAATTCGAAATCTATCAAGCCTTGTCCAAAAGGCAGTGAACTTGGTATCTCACGCCAGTTTACTACAACACAAATTTTACCTCTTGTTCATTCTATAGTTTCAGCACAAAAAAAATGCCAACATGACATTACTTCAAAAGCACTGAATGAACACAGACAAAGTAACAAACAAAATAGGAATACATGTTTCACAAACCGGACAACACTCAATCAAACCTTACAGGATTTGACTGTAATGTGTACAAGAGAAAATTGATCAAAAGCTCAGAAAACTGAGAGTCAGTCTTCCACTGATCTGATCCTCTCTAGCAAGAGAGTTTCTCAGGTCTAGAGATCAATCTGCTTTAATCTTTAACATACACTTATACCAAATACAAGTACAAATTTGATCAAGGAAAGAACAAAGACTTAACTACAGCACTACGCAAGTACAACTAGTTAAGGAAACACAGTTGCAAAAACTAATATGGCAGAAAAACAAAACAGTGACATGTTCTGAGTACCTTCAAATAATGCAGATGAAGAACACCAAAACTTGTCCACCAGTGATCCTGAATCACACTACTATTGACTGGAACTGCTCTTCCTTCAATAGCTTGGCTTCAGACTAGACCAAAGATTGTGCTACTTCTCAAAGTACTCAATCTACTGCCACACAACTCTGACACTTTCACAAATGAGAACTTTTGAAATGTAAGAAAATGTGGGATTGCTTGTTGTTCATCTGATGCAATTCTGGGTTGATACGAGTGACTATTTAATGGAATTAGGGGTGAAGAACCCTGAACTCTTTTAAGTGTGAAACTAAATTCAAATTCAGAAACCGAGGCACATGTGATGTATCTGAATAACCCTTATCTCACCGGAAATTCTGGTTAGATAAAAGTTAAATTTTGCAAAAGTTTTTAAGTGTTGAGAAAATCCTCCTGATATAGGCAAGGGGGAACCGAACCATCGTATAGAAATTCAAACGCCATTATGATGGAGTGCTTATCGAAACTCCGTCAACCAATCCGCAAACACGACCTTTAGAATCAGCACTCATTTCAGTCATAAAATCGAGGAAACAATCCATGTCACTCTCATAACCTCTACACCCAGTAGGCATCAGACCGCCCTCATCATTGAGAGGTCTCAGCAAGCCTAAGCCCGTCCGCTTAATAGCACGGCACTTAAGCCCATCCGCTTCATAGCGCGGTATCTATCTACAAGTCGCTTCTAAGTCATAAATGCTGATTAAACCCGATCACTCCGCACCTCGGCATCTTGACTATGCTCATGAGCTCAACGCTACCATGGCAGGCCGATCCACGGCAGTCATCCCGGAATGCAATAAATCAACGTGTTAACAACTTTACTCCATGACCCTTATCTACACGATGAAGTGGCCAAGGAGTAGAGGGCATTGATACGCAAAACCCTCAAAGGAACCAGTGGATCCACGTTCGGGTCAGTACGTGGGCCTTAATAAACGGATAGTGTCATCGGCCCAATCAGTCCTCACTGACATAAGCCGGACTGGGCTGGGAACAATCTAGCCTGCCAACAGGCTTTTACGATACCTATCATTTTCTAGGCAATGGGCGTCGAACAAAAACCTTCAACCCGCCACACACAGTGCAACTTGAAGCATCGGGGGCCGGTCATTCCGCTATCCTGTCGGCTAACCCAGGCCATCAGAGTTCAAGCATGACAGTTCCAAGACATAGGGCCCAAATCATACAAGTGTCGAGCCCGCCCATCTGGAAGCTGCCTTGACAGCTGGCTAGTTTATTATGTCTTGTCATACTTAATTAGGCTTGATTGTACTTAGTCCCGTGCTTAGAAGCTCGTTCCAATAAATAGAGGCCCATGTAACACATTTGAGGCATTCTGAAAACACGCAAGCAGAGGATCTCTGCCAATTCATCGACTATGAGCTCGCTACTCTGTTCTTCAAACAGTCTTCATATATTTCTTGCACACCTCCATGCACCACCGGTGAAATCACACTTATCAGCCAAATATCCACCGTTAAATCCTCAAATATATGTTTGTGATATTTTCGAAAATACCACTTTAGAATTAACAGTAGAAAGCGTACCTTTAATGACATTAGCCTTTTCCACAAGATCTTTCTTCTCAAGGAATATACTTTCGCTTTGATTTATGGCTTTCCTTTGCCTACATCACCTTTTGTATTTCTAAGGTTTGGTTCCTTAGGTGGCAACAATTCCATGCGTTACAAAGATAAGGGCTGAAGGGAATGCTGAGTGTAGTGTGTCTGCTTAACATAGAAGGCTGCTAAAGCAGTAAAAGGCTACTAAGTAGTATAAGGCTGCTGAGTAGTATAGTGTAGTGTGAAAAACGGTTATTCAGTTATAGTCTATTGTAACCGTTAGTAACTTACTTCTAACTGATTCATGAGGTGTATGAAGCTATAAATAACCCATGATCAGAAGCATTGTAATCCAACTTGTAACTTTTAGTCATCAATAATAATTCCTTATTTTCCTTTTAGTTTATAATTCTATAAAATTCATCATGGTATCAGAGCAGAAATTTGATAATTTTTGAATGTTTTCCTGAATTTTTCTCTGAGTTTTTATTTGACGAATCTTGAGAGTGTTCTTCATCTTTTTTTTTTCCAGTTTCTTGAGAGTAAACTGTGAGCATTTTTCTTCAATTATGATTATTTCTTGGTCGTTTCTCCTGATATCTCATTGTTTTTATTAAGAATTTGGAGTTCTTGATAGCCATGGCAGCTAAGAAACAAGAAATCAGTCCCTCCAGTCGATCTATTTCCATACCAATGAGAACTCATCTTTGGTACTGGTAGACATTGATGAATGGCAACAATTATAATCCATGGAAGATATCTATGGAGATAGTGTTAATCACCAAGAACAAAATTGGCTTCGTAGGCTGCACAATTAAGAAGCCAGAAGTAGATTCAACAGATTTTCATGCATGGAGATGGTGTGATACTATGGTGAGATCATGGATTTTGAATTCTGTGGAGAACACCATTGCACAAAGTTTGATGTATTTCAAGAGTGCACAAGCATTTTGGAAGAATCTTGCTACAAGATTTACTAATGTTGATGCCTTAAGGATTTTAGATCTTCTTGGAGAGATGCATCTGCTAAAACAAGGCAATGATTCTGTCAATCAGTATTTTACAAAGTTAATGGTTTTATAGGAAGAAATCAAGACCATCGTGCCCACGCGCACTATTCTTGTGATCCTAAATCTCACTGCAATGCAATTAGCACACTAATAAATCATATGGAGGCTAAACATGTCATGAAATTCCATAAAGGTTTAAGGGATGAGTTTGAACCAATAGTTTCATAGGCAATGCTGATGGTGCATTTTCTAGAAATCCATGATACCTTTTCAATGGCAATTAAAATTTGAAAGACATAAAATATATGTGGCTAACAAGGCCAAGAATCAAGATTCCATGATTCTCTTGTCATAAAAGAATGGACAGGGGAAAAATCAAACAGTCAGCATACCAAATTCTATGACTGTTGCAAATGCCAGACCTAGAAATCCCAAGAAGATGTAATGTAGTTTCTGTGGATTTAATGGTCATACTAAAGAGACTTGTTAAAAGCAACATGGTTATCCTTCTGGTTTCAAGTCCAAAAGGGTTAATTTGGTAGAGGAAGAACATTCAGCAGAAGAAGATCAAGCCCAAAATAGGTCTGTTGGACTAGGTTTTCAAATCTTACTACACAGCAACTTGACAATTTGATGGCTCTGTTGAGTTCTGATCCTCCTATACATGCAGGATTTGCTGTTGGCCAACCTGCAAATATTGTTACACACTATTCACCTACAACAGGGATTGGTGATTTAAATTTAGTAAAATCTATACAATGGATCTTGGACTTCGGTGCCACAGGTCACATTGTAAGATCCTTAGATCTGTTAAGTAATCCAAAACCTTCATCTGGTATAAATATGGGATTACCTAATGGAAGTAATGTTTCTGTTATACATATAGGACAAGTAAGGGTAAACCCTCAGCTGGTCCTACATCATGTTTATTGCATTCTTGGTTTTAAATACAACCTTTTATCTTTACCTTCTTTTATTAATCATAAAAAAAGCGCAGCCGTTTTTTTTGCTAACAAGTGTGTTTTGCAGGACAAGAACAATAAAATGATTGGTTCAACTGAGTTACACAGAGGACTCTATGTCATGGATCAACCAATCAAACTTTCTCATGTTAATCTGTAGAGAATCACACTTTATCTGAAAGGATGATGCATTTTTATGGCACTACAGTCTAGGACACTTGCCAGATAAGAGACTGCAAGTCATTAGTTCATAGTGTGTTGATGTCAAATTTTGCAGTCATGATCTTTGTTATGTTTGTCCTGTAACGGATTGTATCTAACAAAACAAACAAGTAATAAATTTATAAATCCGGTATTCCCCAAGTGTAGGGATCGTAGTATAGCGATTAATACCGGAGTCGGTCACAGGGAATCGGGGTATCTAGTTCATTAATTTTCCTAAGGTTGATACAATTATTCCTAAACCTAAACTAAACGGAAAATAAACCGATGAGAGGATTGTCACCCAAAGCCAGGAAAATATCGCTATGCGAACAAAAGCAAATAAAATAAAACTACAACTAAGAAAACAATAAAACTAACTATCATGATAATGACTGAAGCGAATCAACATAGAACAAACATGATCCACCATCCCGCAACCCTTAATTCTTCCCTAGATTATCTTATGATGATTCAATCAAAGTTGTGGTTCAAAGGTATGAATTCCTACTTCCGTAAGTAATCCGCCTATCAATCTCATCATCTTCCGATCTATGAGATTAACGCTCTTAAAACAAGGTGCAAGATTTATTAGATCTAACAACCTGTAGATCTAACCTATCAACTTCCGTTATGTCAAGGTTAAAAGTCTAATCTTTCCTATGGTGATCTAAGGTTTACACCGATTTCCATCATACGGTAAACATCAAATAGCAATACATCTTCCGATATCGATTGCATAACAAATAATCAAAGGAAAGAAACAAACTTTAAATTAAACTCACAAAATATCCAAAGGAAGAAATAAAGCGCTACTGAAAAGTTTCCATGGTCGCCTCCAAGTTCACAAACTTCAAGACAAAGACCATGAATCGAACAAGAATAGAAAACGAAAACAAAAACCTAACTAACCGCCACCCCAGCCTCCCAAAAGGGGGCTGGGGCGCCTAGAGCTCCTCTCTAATGTTTGTGTGTCAAGAGGGATCGAATTGTATGTCTTTAGGGTTGGAATCCGCGTGCTATTTATAGATATTTAAGTCGGCCAAGGCTAAGTCGGCGGACGGACGCCCGCCCACTTCTTTGGACGCTGCTCGGTCTTGTTGGACTTCCTTCGCACGCCCATCCAGGCCGCGTCCAAACTCTCTCGAATCAACTTTTCAGCCTGGGCGCCAGATTCACTTTGATGGAAGCCCGTCCCATCCCGGACGGGACTCGACGCTCGCTCACCGCTTGATCTTCGATTTTCTTCTATCTTTATCCTTTCCTTCCATCTTTATCTCCTCTCCATCATATAAATCTTCAGTTAATTCATCTTTAAATCCTCTTCTAATCCATATCTCGTGTGTCTACAATAATAAAAAACATACCAAAGCGTAACATAACTCCAAAATAATATAAAATCACAATTTAAGCACATAATTAAGTTACGCTTTGCAATTTAACCATTAAAAACACCATTTGCTCAATATTTCAATATAAAGTTCGATTTCTATGAGAAACATACTAATATGGGGAAATTGATATAAAACATATCCTTATAAAACGATAAAATCACCCTTAAAAACTCCCCACACTTAAACCTTGCTCGTCCCGAGCAAGACAAAACAAAATCAAGACTCGAGACATATAAACATTTATGCAACCATAAAGCATATTCAATAGTTTAGAGGTTCACCCAAGTGTGTGTGCATAGCCATAACAAATTTCCACTAAATCCACACTTGAAATTGATTCAAGCAAAACTAGCCAACATCCCATTTAAAATAGAAATATAAAACGATTATAACATGCACCTCACAAAACATACATATTCGAAAAGAATGATAGAGGTATTTAAGACCTTTCGACATACTCAGAGGATAATCCCTACAACATATCTTTCGCTTTATACTGGGATAGTTAGAAGATAACTAAGGTTTCCAACCATCTTTTCACAATACTATTTGCTAATTTTTCTTAAAGTGCTCTTAATTACACACGATAGCATACGCCTCATTCCCAAAGAATAGGATGTTTCGTGATAACACCCTAGCCGGACTACTATCATCAGCAATGGGAGCTATTGAACCTCATAGTGGTATAGGACATTTCGTGATAATGCCCTACCGCACTCAAATCATTAAGCGCTACTTCCGACACTTATACATATATATATATATCTTATTCATATTATTCATCTTAGATTGGTATTCAAACCTTAAATTATATCCCTCCTATCACATTCAAACCTTCGATATTCACAAATGTCATACTTTAATTCTAAACACAAACTATTAAAATTTTCAAAATTGTGATGTAAGCAAAGAATCATGCGATAATCATCAAAAATCTCTAATCAAATGGGCATAGCTCTAAAATATAGCTCATCATTTACTATGGCACGTGAAAAATAGTGTTGGGTGAAACATCTAAATTTACTAAATATGCAAAATAACGCACCAATGATATAAAAACTCAAATAAAGATATGCATTGACGACTCGGGACAAAACAAAAACTTGAAAATTTTAGCTCATTTTACATAGAATCATAACGAATTAAGCAAACGATATGTAGGTACACAAAACCATTCCCCTCCCCCACACGTAAACTACAACATGTCCTCATGTTGTGCAGAATTAAAGAAAAGATAAAAGAACTTAGCTGATTTGGTAATGATATGAAGATGGGCTGAAGAAGGATAGATAATCGATCCGCATTTCCGAGGCACGAGACGTCATAGGTATTCCTCCCCAGATCCACTTCCAAGTTAGCTTAACAAAAACAACTAAAAATGTACCTGCACCACTTGAAAAACAAGGAAGTATCTAGGGGACACGGGGGAAATATAACATGGCAAAAATAATTATAGACAAGAAATAAGCACATGATATAATGGCTCAGATGGAAAAATCACCATACAGGGAAAACACAGAACACCTAAGCGTCGAATATAAAGCCACAGAAGCTCGTAGAATAATATAGACCACATGTGCAAACAGAAACATCAAACTCCAACTAATAATGATAGAGGATTATACATGGAAAAGAAGTCATAGAGATTTTTCAAATTAAGCCCATATAAAGATTGAAATTATACATGGAACATTACAAAATAGTAGGGCTAGGTGCACTATACGAAAAAGATATTACAATGCAATCTACATGATAAAGTGGTAGCGTGACGGCAAGCCGACAAGAATTCACCCTCAAGAAAAATAAAGAAAAATAGAAAAACAATGCAACTAGATGACATGCAACTAAATGATATGCAAAAATAAAAGAAAATAAAAGAAAGAAAACTAGCCCACTCATTTGCAACACGACATGTATATAATAAACGCTCACCAAATAACGATAGTTTACGATAAACGACAGCATTATTCATTACGCAAGCAAAGGTAGACGCCGCTTTAAGACTCATCAAAGGTGATAGCATTATGGGAAACCAACAAAGCTTAGCTATACTAAAATGTATATAACTCATAAGCCAAAGATAGTAGCAACGGAAAACCAACAAAGAGCTACCCATATGAGTTACAAGAATAACAAGAAAGCACATAGGTCTCAAAGCTCACAGATTCATCACAACGATATGTAGCATACGGAAACCGACATTAGCTACTAAATAACAATAAGAACGCTTATAGCATACGAGAACCGACATTAACTATAACATGCATAGATGAATCATGATACCCTAGATGTATTTGACACAACAGAACAACATAAGTCATATTAGAATCACGCCTAGCTAGGCGAATTACTCAACATGGATTGCAATAGATGGAAAGAAAACCATAATGGTGAAAGAACAGACATCTACGCATATACACAACGGCCATAGAGGCTCACAATAAAACATCCATGTCAATTAATTAAGCATGTACATAAAAATTAATCAATTATTTAACATGGATTCGTAGATGGAAAGATGTAAACATGCAAGTTCGTAATATCTACGTAAAAATAATTAGCCACGTAAGCTCATATGAAAGGATCCACGCCAAATAAAGCATTAAAAATCAAGTCAAGGACAATTTGGAACTCGAACGTGCGCTCAACATAACAAACGGGCGCTCGCTCGAATTTATGAACCGGACGGGCGCCTGGATTAAACCGGACGCCGCTCTAGTTGCCCTAAGACTTAACGAAACATGTGCATGTTGGATGGACGGACGCCCACTCACTATGGACGCACGCCTGGAAACCACAAAGAGTGGCCGGGCGCTCACAGAGAGCAGACTCCCGTCTGGTCTTAGCATAAAGCACAACAGACTCGATTGATACCAGAAAACAACAGCAACCCTAAAATCATAACCTAATACCATATCATTAAAAGAAACCCTAGTGTTTATTAAAACGAAAACAAAACTACGAAAACCTAATTCACGCTTTCATAAATTGAGTAAAAAACTTTTTGCACATTCTTAACCCAACGGTCATCGAAACACGGCAAAAATAAAAACTCTCAATTTATGTGACGCTACTCTTATTGAAAACTACCTAAAAAGATACGGAAACAGAAACCCAAACCTAAACTACGAAAAATTTAAAACAGAAAAACAGAAAACCCTAAAAAAAACGTGTTGAAATCTTCTGAGCCCAAAATGGAAGGGAAAACATTGGATTTTGACCTCGAAAACGGTGCTAAACATGTGGACGCAACCGAATACCAATCGAGATGCAAAGGGGCCAACCTCCACTATGATTTCCGGATATCACACGAGAAACAAAAATGGAGTCAGTCTCAATATCAAGAGGCAAAGCATGTGGACGCAACCGAATACCAAAGAGCAAACGCTTTACTTCAAAGATCAAGAACATTCCCATGGCCGAAGCAAGCATGAAACGCAGCGATAAAGTTTCCATGCAAATCTCGAATAATTCCACCCCCATAAGCCACTCCATTTCTGACACTACCGTCTACATTGAGCTTCACCCGACCGACATGGGGAGGATTCCACCGTAATTGGATCAGTCGACGCTTGGGCCGAGTTTTCACCTTGAAAGGCTTGAAAAAAGAAACATCCCAATCAATCCCAATATGTTTACGATCAACAACCTTTCGGAAAGCTACCTGTCTAATCATCCTTTCAATGAGAATGTTGGTACGCTGAACAGACCGACAAAAATCTTCATGTCTACACTTATTCCTCTCCGTCCAGATGCCCCAACACACAATAACCGGTACAAGAAGGCGCATATTATATATGTGGGCCGAAGAGTTGATCCATAAATTAAACATAGGAACAATCCCAGTAGTAGGAGTGAAACGAAGGCCAAATTGACTCATAAAGTGAATCCAGATAGACTGGGCAAAAGGACACTCAATGAAAATATGACGAAGATCTTCCCCTTGCTGGCACACAAAACACTTAGAAACCAAAGTAATACCACGCCGCTGAATGTTTGAATCCGTAGGAAGAACATTATTGACTAGTCTCCAGCAGAAGAAAGAAATCTTTAGAGGTAACATATTGTTCCAAATTAACTTGAAGAGAGGACGAACCGGTTTGTGTGACCGTAGCATATTCCACGCCGACTTAGTACTGAAATGCCCATCCGAATTTAAAATCCAGATCAACTCGTCGTCCTGGTCAGGTCGAAATGGCATGCATAGAATCTCATCCACTATATGTAGAGGAAGATGCTCTTGTAAAAGAGGAACATTCCACCTCCCATTCACAAATAAATCCTTCACCTTCCTAAATTCGTTGTCCGGAGGATCGCCCAAATCAGTGTTCATCCATTTATCTCTCCAAAAATCTATATTACCGGCATTGACCTTCCACGTGATAGCATATTCAGCAATATCACGCACTTGTCAAACTTTCTTAACCATCTGCGTCGGATTCCTGGGGAGGGAAGCTTGCAGGGGCGACTGATCCGCAACATATGTACTATAGATAGTCCGGGCCCAAATCCCCTGTCTCATCCGAAGACGAACCCACAATTTAACCGCAAAGGAATCCATAACTTCAAAAAGATTTCGCACTTCTAAACCCCTTCCTCCGAGGGCTTACAAACACTCTCCCACGACGCCCAATGAATATGGCTCCCGTTGGGTCCACCATCCCAAAGAAATTTGTTAAAAAGACGATGTAGCCGATGAATAACCTCTTTAGGAGGGACCAAAACTTGAAGGATAAAACCGAATAGAAGTTAACACATGCCTCAAAGAATATAAGTTTACCTCCAAACGACAAAGCAAATTGACTTCCCAATGAAAAGCCGATGATGAACCTTGTCAAGAATGTCTTGATAGTAGCCGATTCTATTCCGTCCCTCGAAAAAGTGGAGCACCAAGATAACGAAAAGGCACATTCTCCTCATAAAACCCAACGATTCGATCCAACGGTTGAGTTGCATGCAACTTATGGCCAATGAACGTGTTCTTACTCGCATTTATTCGTTGTCCCAAACAATTTCATAATGCTGAAAACCTCCTTAAGACGCTTTAAGACCTTTCTTATTGCATCGAGTAAAAGAATCGTATCATCCGCAAAAGCCAAGTAATGTATCCCCGCACTTTTGAATGATAATGCATACCCGGTTGGCGATCATGAAATCATTAATAAGCCTCCCAAAATACTCACGCAAGAACAAAAAGAGCGGAGAAAGAGGGTCACCTTGTTTGACGCCACGAGTCGCATGAAAGCGAGGGTGACGGAATGCCATTTAGAAGGATATAGAACCAATTATCCGCCAAAGTCCGGAAGATGAGATCCACACAGGCTCTTGAAAGCCAAACATCCTCAAAATCGCATAATGAAACCCCATTCCATTCGATCATAAGCTTTCCATGTCAAGCTTAAGCAAAATGTTAGGGTCATGGATCTTCTTATTCACATCCTTACACGCCTCTTGAGCTAAAAGAATATTATCCGTAATGGAATGACTCGGCACAAAGCCCGACCGGTGGTCTCGCCACCAAAGATAGGAGATACGCATACAACCGCTGAGTGATTATCTTAGTGATGATCTTGAGAAAACAAAGGTACAAGCTAATAGACGGAAATCTTTCCAACAATCAGCCCCCACCTTCTTTGGAAGAAGAATAATCAAAGACGTGGAAAAATAACGTGGAAGGTGACCACCGAGGAAAAGTCGAAACCGCATTAGTCATGTCATGCTTAATGATGTCCCAACACGATCGTAAAAAGTGAGAGGTGAAGCCATCAGACCCGCAAAGACTATCCGGATCAATGGAAAGAATAATATTGTGAATTTCCTCACTCGTAGGGGTCGCAATAAGGCTCGCATTCTCGATCCTCGTAGATTTGAGGAAGGATAAACGATTTCAAAGGAGTACCAATCCTCGTCCGACTAGCCGTGAAAAGATTTTCAAAGAAGGTCTTCAAGAAATCCAGATCTCGCCTTGATTGTCAATCCAATTACCAAATTTCCGCCTTAATACGATGGATATAGTTCTCGATTCCGCCTTTGCTTGTAAATAGCATGGAAGTACTTACTATTACGCCCCCGCCTCAATCCATTTAATCGCGCTTTCGCGCTTAAGAAATCGAGTCTCAATATTGTTGCATCCGTCATAGTCCATAATAGCCCTATCGAGATCCACACGGGTATCAAGAGACCCGACTTGATCATGCCTCAACGCTTTAACATTGACCTCCGCCGCCGCTTTGTGTGTTATCGAAAATATTCCCAAAAATAAGGCGATTCCACTCAAGTAAGCTTATACCCAAGCTTCTTCATTTTAGTTGCCATGAGCCCCATTCCTTGACCAACTTCTCGTTCAAATTTACACATTTAACTACATCATAAAAGATCCGCTATCCGTCCATACATTAAGAAACCGAAAGGAAGACTTACGAGCGTGATAGAGCCACAAGTAGAAGAGCAAAGGGCGTTGATCCGAGTGGACCCTTGGTAAGTGTAAAACCTTTGTCATATTAAAATGGTCCAACCAAGCCTCATTAAAGAACACTGTCAAAGACGCTGCCACATACTCCGATTGTGCCATGTAAATTGCGAGCCTTCAAAGCACGCCTCGGTAAGATTAGCCATTTGAATGCACTCATTAAAGTCCAACATGTCATTAGCCCTGTGGGCTCCACCTCTTCCTTTCCTCCAAAGATCCGAACAATATTAAAATCTCCCTGGCCACGGCCGTATTAACCTCCCTCGCCTGAGCTTTAACCAAGGTACAAAGAGGAGTACGAGCTTGACGAGAGTGCTTCAGATAAATGCCGACACCAAAAACATGTCGCCATTCTCGATCCTCGACCTCACCAACACATTTGATCACAAATTGTGGATAGCGAGCAAGTAACCCTACCCAGAGAAACCAAATTTTACCTCGCAATGTAGATTGAGAGTAGTCAAATCCCGCTTTAAGCCGAATGGTGGAACAAAGATTAGCGTAACACAATGGTTCAATCAACACTAATATTTTAACATTATTACGCCTACAAATATTTTTGAGACAAGTTTGAGAAGAGACATTACCAATACCTCGAACATTCCAAAATAAAATGTTGATCGGACTAAACATTGGAAGACCGGGTTGATAAGCTTGAGATGGAGCCGAATCCGGCGTGGTTGTCGATTTACCTTTTTCCTCCGCTTTTTAGCCGTAGCATTGATCATGTAGGACCATCCGATTTGTCTCCTCGTGACCTTGATCTTAATTTGCTAACACAACCGTGTCAATGTCCTCTCCATCATTCCTCGGTTGTCGGCAATAGGAGAGCCGTGAAGATCGCGTGAGGGCGGAGCTAAAGCCAACGCCAATCGACTCCTCCACCGACACGGCTCCAATCAGAGAATATCAAAGCGCCTCCACAATATTAGTTGCCGGGCTAGTTGGTTGATCCGGCCTAATGCCCGACTACTTAAAACGTTGATCTAGCGTCCCATGGAAATCCTTTAAATCGGTGAGGACCACCTGCCGAGAGGATCCATAGCCGGCCGAGTGAGGACGATTTTCGTTTTGTCTTTCGCGGTCTTCTTTAAGAAGAGATTGGTGAGAAGTCTCCATTAGTTCCTCTTCAGTAAGTGACTCAAGGATGCTAAATGAATTATGCGTAATATTAACAAAGTTGCGGACTTGAGGCTAAAGGAAGAGAAGTATTGCTCGTAGAAGGTCCAAAGAAATCGTAGTCACACTATTCATGTGCAAATCGACGGATTAATTGGAGTCACAAGATTATGTTGTTTCACTTGATAGACTTGTTGAGGCTTAGTCGATTTGTTACGCAATTATGCCTCGCGCCTTCCTCGGTTGACCATTGCTCATGCCCGAATTATTCCGCACATTCTCCGGTGGTGGATTTTTCCGCCGACATTTCACCTCAAGATGACCAATGCGATGGCAAAATTACAATAATCGCACCAAAATTCTGCGTTAACTTCTTGCCACCGCCATTATGGACATCTTCACCCAACCAAATACGAGTACACCGTGGTTTTAAAATATCAACCTCAACAAGAACCCGATCGACCGACGGTCTCCTCAAATCGCTGGTAGCAAGATCAATTTGTAATGGTCTACCTATCAAGGCACCTATCTTACTCACATATTTCGGATTAAAGTAAGGAAGGAAGACCCGGAGTTCAAACCAAATAGGGACCAATGAGCAATCAAGATTGCAAAGGAAAATCTATCGCCCACTTAGAAAGCACAAAACGATTTGATCCCATAATCCATTCACGACGAGTAAAGAGTCTATTATAATCTTCTTGACAACCCGGATGGACAAGGACGTGTTTAGTATCAAGAAGACCTACTTTACAAGTAGCTTTCGATCAAGACGCAAGAAAACTTACGAATATCCTCGATACGCAGGCCTATAGTCGTGAATCGGGCCACCAATGCATTCGCAAATGGACGTGAAAGTATCTCTAGTTCATTACGAGAGACGAAGAAAGTCGGCTCACCTTTGCACGCTCCATACACGCCAAAACTCTGGTATCTCTCGCTGCCGGGCTCATGCGTAGCAAACAGATAGGATTTTGCAGGTTGGAAAGTGGCGCCCGGAGGCTTAGGATGATCGGACAAGTCGTGGCTCCGCCATCGAGCCCTACCGAGCAAATGTAAAAGCCGCGCCTTATCGAAAAAGAACCCTAGTTACAACCAAAAACAGTCAAAACTCGCCGTGAAGCTTAGAGAGCAAGAAACGAACGAGGTTGAAACTCTAACAATGAATGTTGAATCCGCCACCCACAAGGGATACCAAATGAGCTAAGCAAATTTTTTTTATTATAGACAATCCACAATCGACTAAAGAATTGAAATTGCAAATTGCAATCGATGGTCGCACAAACCAAAAGAATCAACAGTAGCATGCAAATTTGATGGGTATCAACATTATTATCCCAATTTGATGATACAGAGCCAGTTAGCAACAATTCATCCAATATTCTCACAGCGGCTGATCAAATAAGTTATTAAAGTTATTTGATCTGACAATAGAGCTGAATTCCATCTCACTGACTTTTATGCTCAGCAGGGCATTATACATCGTACTCTCCCGTCAACACACCGAACATAATGGTATTGTTGAAAGGAAACATCCACACCGCCGAATGTTGCTAGGGACCCAGGTTCCGTAGTAATTTACGCATTGAATATTGGGGTTTCGGTCTTTTACATGTTGTAAAGATAATTAATGCTACACCTACACCACTGCTGAAGGAAAGCACTATATATGAGATGCTTTATGGCACTAAACCGGATTATTTTTTGTTTAAGGTTTTTGGTTGTTTAGTTTTCTCTTGCTCACTTCAGCAGTACATGACAACATTTGATTCCAGATGTAGCACTTGTGTGTATATTGGAAATTCAAATACATCTAAGGGTGCTATTCTTTTAGATGTTACCAACAAAGATATCTTTTTTTGCTAGAAATACTCAATTTCATGAGACTTATTTTCCTTTGTTTCAACTGGAACTAGGCAAAGCTAGATATCTTGTAGATATACCTGTACTCACTACCAAAGGATGGATAATTTTGACGATATGTCGAATGAGTCCACGCACCACCCGTAACTAGTGGTCACCGAGACATCCAATGAAGAAACAAGCTTCGCTTAATCCGCACCGAACCCACACAATTAAGAAGATCCACAAGAACAAGGAAATCACCAACCTTTATCAATGAGGTGCTCATATCGTTCAAACAGACCCTACATCCGGCCGAGTGAGGTCATGAACCTGACAAACTTTCAAAGCATATGCCGATTTATTAATGCTATTGATGCTATTAAGGAGCCTAAAACTTACAATCAAGCCATCAAGCATACCGAATGGAAAGAAGCAATGCAAAAAGATATTGAAGAACTACAAAAGACCCACACGTGGGAGATAGTTGATCCGCCCCCATGCCAAAGACCTATTGGGTGCAAGTGAGTATACAGAAACAAATACTATCATGATGGTCCAGTAGAGATATACAAAGCTAGATTAGTAGCAAAAGGCTACACTCAAACATATGTCATTGTGTTGGTCCCAGAGAAGGGTAAAACTATAGTTAGAGGGGGGGGGTTAATGGCTATAGTGGAGTTTCAAAAACTTTTCTTGTATTTAAAAGCTTTTGGGCAGCAGATAAGTCCCTTCTTAAAGTGTTGTTTCAAAGTAGTTTATGCAATCACAGATATAGAGTGTATAATGAAATAAAGTGATGTAAGGTAAATTGCTGAATGTAAATAGACACAAGGGTTTATAGTGGTTCAGGGTGGTGTAATCCCTTAATCCACTATTCTCCTGTGATGATTGGAGGAATTCACTATTGTTTTCACGTATACAATAATACGATTGTCCTTGACTACACAAGCTTCACAATCTTCAGGACTATCACTCCCTGGCTTCAAAAGCTTCAGTGATTTAGTCTCTATCACTGCTCCTTGAGAATAAATCTTTCAAAGCAATTTATCACAAAGGTTGCAACTCCTTCTCAGATTTCTCTGATTCAATTGCCGTAGTTGATATGATTGGATTCACAAATTTGTTGATCAATCTCAGAGCTTGATTTGCAATTGAAGTTCTGATTCCTGTGTTGATTTCTAGATATTTTCTCTTAGTACAGATGGAAGGCTTTTTACTTTGACAGAGTTTCTGCTTGTATTTTTTCGCACTTAATCGCTTGTTTTTTTTCTTTTCTATCAATGCTTTCTATTTATAGCCTTGATAATCCTTGATTTGAATTTCCGCTCATTGGCTATTTAATGTGAGAATAATCCTTGATTTAATTCTTGATTCCCCTTAATTATATTCTCCTTGATTTCGTTGATCGAATTTTTCCTCAAATGTTTATCGAAAATCCGCTCATTGATTGATCCTCAATTGATTGTGCATTTAATGTTTGATCTTCATCATTTGAAATCAATGAGTAAAGTTTACTTGATCGCTCCTCAATGGATAAGTCATTCTTCCGCCTTGGCCGCTTGGTTCTTCCTTCATCGCTCTGTTTTTACTCATCCGAAAGTCGCTTTACTTTGGTCGGTTTATCGCATTGTTGTTTTCTTTAGTTCTTTCGAGTACTTTTGTACTTCAATGATCCTTGATTTGGGTGAGATCAGTGTACACCATATTTGACAATGTATTTCATTACTTATACTTATCCAAGGTCATCACAGACTTCCTTGGTTATAAGTCAGACCATAATGTCTTCATACTTCTTTGCTGGTACTTGGCTGGCTTCACTCTGCCGGGTATCTGTTTTTACTTAAACGTCCTACCAACTAGTACAATACTTGTCTGACTAACATTATACAACATGTCAAACACTAAGTAAAGACTTAAACAGAGAATTATAACTTATTTCAGGCTTGCTATAACAGCTAGTATGGCCATCATCAAAACATAATAAAATGATCCTAACAATTTCCCCCTTTTTGATGAAGCCGAAACCCCCATAAGCCTGAACATAAGTGTACCAAATTTTTCATAATAAATAACAGAATAAAACTCAATAATTTTATTCATCTATTCAAGGGCAATAAGATAAGTAAGTTCGTGAGCATATCAAAGTGTTATGATTGCATTTTACTTAATTTTTCTTTGTACCTCTTGAATTTAGTGGTCCGACCTCTCCATATCTTTCCAATCAATCTATGGAAACTTCCACTTCTAGTATGCCATAGCAAAGGTATTCAAGTGACTCCTGAATATCTTCTTGTCAAAGAGTCTCATAAACTCGTGCATAGTCTCATTTGCTCTAGGTTCTCCAAAGTATTTTCCAAGTCTATCCCTAGCTTCAAAGAATGTGTGAGTCAAAGAAACTTGAGATTCTTGAATGCACTCCAATTGTTCTTGTTGGTTCATTTTCCTTATAGGATTGAAGAATTTTGCCATGTATCTCAAATCTTCTTGTTGTTCACCTGGCAAATCTTCCGTCCTTGTGCATAGAGGGGTATGGCTGTACTTGGTCTCATTGGTTGAGTCGGATCCAAAGATTCGTTTGAGAGATGCATGTCGCTCTCTTAACATCATTGTAAATTTTGGCCATGTCGCTTCTCATCCTCTCCTCGCGATACCTTAGCCAATCGCCCTAAGCTTCATCTTGCGCTTGATTTGGATACAAACCATTTTGGACCCTAAAGAACTCTCTTACATTATTTAGTACTTCAAAGATCATATTCTTCCCTCAGATCCGTGAATAGGAAATGTTCTTTTCTCACTAGTATATCTCGTGTCGCCGCTTTCCTCTCGCTGTGTTACCTCCACAAGGCTTGAATCAGGTTGGCTTGCCGATCCTCTTGCAGATTTGATCCAGTTTTTTGCCGTCTACCCGATCTGCTCTCTATCATCATCTCATCTTTGGATGGGGTGAGGGAAACCTATGCAAGGTTCATTTGATATCTTTTCCCTTTCTTCTCTAGTTTTTCTTAGCTATTCTTCAGCTTCATTTCGAATTCTTAGTTCTCTATCCCTTGATCTTAGCTGCTCTTCTGTGAATTTTGGGGGTTTAACTCTTGATCCTTCCTGGGGTTTAACTGTTGATCCTTTCTCAGACTTATCACTTCTTTCCCCTTTTCGCAACATCATCCATTTGCTATAGTAAGATAATGCTTGTAGCTTCAAATTGTACTCAATCGAGTGTCCAATTTGGACTCAATAGATATGAACCTTGAGTCATGATTAGTCGCCTTTGGGTTACACTTCAAATCGTGCCAAAAGCAAGTGCAATGGACTCATTTTCCCGAGAAATGTGTCGTCTCAAATCTCGCAAGATTGTTGGTGATATTGAGGTTTAACTGCTTTCATCAAGTCTTCTTGTCTTTGCACGACAATATTCTCAGGCATCAATGTACTCCGCCATCGCCTAAAATCCTTTCTATGGAGTGGCTTTCATCTTTAAATGCCATAGTCATAGATCCGAGATACATTGCTTGTTGTTCTATTTCTCTAGTCAAGAAAATTGTCGCTTTTCAAATGCCTCATTGATATGCCAAAGGGTCGCTTGAGTGAGTTTGTGACAAATATCACCGGTTCTCTGCTCGCTTTGTAGTCCTCTATCTATACGCTGAGTGACATCTACACCACCTTCTACTTCTTCAAGTACTTGAGTAGAGGTGAATTGTGGTGCAACATTTTCTCCTATTCCCTGGCTCAGGCCGGGAGGTGCCTTGACCGGTGTGGCAAAGATCTAAGCCAAAGGTCCAACACCGCTGTAGGATCACCGGAGTGTCAATAGACAGCTTCTCGAGGAGTTGTCTTAGCCGCGGGGTTGACTTGGCTGATCCATGTGTTCGTAGAAAAGAGCTTAAGAAGATGTTATCATCAATTTCATCATCCGCTTGTTCACCTTCTTTGTCTTTGTCATTAGCAAGATCCTTGGGATCATCACCAACATCATTATGATCAAAGACCATCACGATTATCCCCATTTTGATCATCATGATCACTATCATCATCATCATTATCGATGATTCATCACTTTCATTCTCGTGAGGTTGATGTGTTTTTGCCTTTGCCGCATCCACCATATCCTATAGTGGGGATTCATCAAGTACACCAACCAAGGTTGTGATCCCCGTAAATTTAAAGAACCAAGCCTCCTCAAAGAAGCATGTGTGGCCGAGTCTTGAAGTTTTGAGTCTTGAATCACCTTCTTTCCATTCAAGATATGTCGCAATTCGATCATCATTATCGCTGCACACTGCGGCTTTTTTCCGAGTTTCCTCATCATCTCCAAAGTGTCTCCCGTAGAACTTCCTCATTTTGAAGTAGTTCATCCTCACTTTCGCCTCTTCCTCTTCTTTTCTCGCCTTCTTCTTCCTCATCAATTAATTTGCCAAATTGTCCGATTTCTTTGTACTTTTGGTTTCTTTCTTTGACTAGTTGTGATTCTCGCTTAGTTGCTTTCGCTTTCCTCCTTCGCTTTGTCGGTTTGACATATTCAAACATGATTTTGGATTCATGTAATTTGTATGCTTACAACAGTGACTTGTAGACATTGAAATATATAGTGTAATTGAATTCCATAGAACTTTTTCACCCAAAAGTGTCCCTTTTTCTTCATTCCTTCTGCTAGCCCATTATTGGCCACATTGTCCTTTCCTTGGATTTGTTCTTTAATTCTTAGGAAGAAGTAGTTGGCCCAATTGAACTCAAGATTGTTGTAGACGATTCCCATCGATTTATTCTAACCTCTCGCTCATGGCATTATTTGCCCTTAGCTTTCCATCAATGCTCTTTCCATTTAGGGCATTGAACTCACTAAAAGGTTTTTTTAAGCGGATCAAGACAATTGACTTTCTTAGATCCCGTGTTTTCTGCCTTACGATTGTTGCCCATAAATTATCCAAGTTTTGTGGTACTTAGGCCACTTTTTCTTGACATTTATTCGAAAGTTTGAGGTGTTTGCGATTTACCTTAGATGTGATGGCCACTTCTGCACTGCTATGCATGCAACGATCTTGTCTTTCTCCCCGCTTGTCACCTTCTTTGCAAGGAGCCCAGGGATATACTTTGCAGCCTTTCCGTATGATATTAGATTTTCATAGCGTATATCCGTGATTGGAGGATTTAGAAAGGTTAGTAATCTCATTTTTGCATCCAAATACCAATCTCTTTGCTTCTTCGTCATTTCCACACAATTTTAAGTAGTGTTCTTCTTGAAAGAACGATCCGGTAGCAATTGATTTCTCATATTGTGTTCCAGTTTTAGTGGTTTGAGAAGAGGAGGCCATTTTTGAGTAGAAGTTTGAGACTTGTGAAAGGCTTTGAGGTTTTAGTGGGAAAATAGGGTTTTTGATTTGCAAGAGAGCGTAGAGAATTCAGAAAAACCTCTAAGTGTGGTTTATATATGATGATTTTTTTGGTATTGTGAACATGGTTGAATATGGAAGGATTTTGTGACGAATGGCGTGATTTTATATTTATAAGTCATGGTATTTGAGTGTAGTGGGGGAGTGGATTGAGGTAAGTAATGATAAATCCCGGAATCGTGGCGATTGTAATTTGAAAATAATATAGTTACCTTCACGATTATTAATTGATCTCCACGTGAGTAATTTTCCACGTGTATAAAATCGATTTAGTTCACACATTAGTTTGTCGTTTAGTCCAATGCATATTTCGTGGAGTGACTTTGCCGGGTCACTAAGCCGCTTTAGTGACTTTTTATCGAGTCGATATAATTGTTCCTAACAATCGCTGTAGTTGACTTCACCGAGTACCAAAGCCTTACCTCGCCATATGAGTTTACGATTAGGCAAAGCTTTAGTCATCCGATGAAGTTACTTAGCCGATTACTCCAATAGTCGCTTCCTTAACACTTAGTCAATTTCTATCATTCCCAACTCGCTCAACTTGCCGAATCTTTCATGACTCGAGTGGTTTTGTGAAAATGTCACCCAATTGATCTTCAAGAGGTATATACCATGTGAGTGACATCTATTTTTTCAACATGATCTCTGATAAAATGATGTCTCGCATCATATGCTTAGTTCTTGAATGTAATATCGATTTTCAAAGTGATAGAAATTGCACTAAGTGTTGTCACTCATAATTGGAATTGTCTTCTCCTCCATTCCATAATCCCTTAGTCGTTGTCCGATCCATAGTATTTGTGCACAAAGAATCGCTCACTGCTATATATTTTGCTTCACCCGTTGATGTGGATATAGAGTTTTGCTTTTGCTAAACCATGATACTAGCCTCCGCCTAACATTTGGCAAGTTCCGTATGCTTTTTCTATCTATCTTGCATCCAAAGATAATCGTAGTCCGAATATGATATCAACTTAAATCCTCCATCTTTGGATACCAAATTCCAACATTGATGGTGTTCTTCGATATTTGATTATTCTTTTGGCTACTAAGATGTGATTCTTTTGGTTGAGCTTGAAATCTTGCACATACTCCAACCGCAAATGCTATATCAGTCTACTTGCAAGCTAAATAAAGTAAGGATCCAATTATTCCTCTATAAATCTTCTCGATCTACATCCTTTCCAAATTTTCATCTTTTCCAAGAAAATAGCTCTTGCACATATTGGTGTATCTCGATGTCCCATTTGTGTCCATGCCATACTTGTGTATCAAGTCTTTGTGTACTTGGCTTGATTGATAAAGATGCCATCTCGTCATTTGCTTTACTTGAAGTCCAAGAAATAATTCAGCTCCCATCATGTCATCTTCAATTTGATTTTCATTAGGTTTGCAAATTTCATATAGCTTTTCATTTTCTCGATCCAAAGATAATGTCATCAACATAAATTTTGACTAACAGAGTGCTTGTTCCTTCCTCTAGCTTGAAGAGAGTCTTCAATGGTTCATTTGTTGAATCCATTGTTGATCAAGAATTGTGATAAGTGTTTCATACCAGGCCTGGTGCCTGCTTGAGCCCATAAAGTGCCTTTTGAGCTTGTACACTTTATCTTCTTTCCTTTGAGTTGAAAACCAGTGAGGTTGTTCCACATATACTCTTCTTCCAAATGTCCATTCAGAATGCACTCTTGACATCTATTTGGTAAACTTTGATGTCTTTGTGGGTCGCAAAGGGGTTGAAATAACATGAATGCTTCCAATCTTGCTACCGAGCAAAGGTTTCATCATAATCTATGCCTTCTGCTTGTGAATAGCCTTTGCTACTAGTCTTGCTTTGTTTCTCGCAACTGCCTCTTGTTCATCCATCTTGTTTATGAATACCCATTTTGTTCCAATGATGTTGGCTATGTCCGGTATGTCAACAAGTTCCTGCACTTCATTTCTTTCAAATTCATTTAGTTCTTCTCCCGCATGGCTATAATCCAATTAGCATCTTGGATTCCATCATCTATTGTCTTGGGTTCCACTTGTGATAGAAAACATGTTAGCATATTCTCCGCTTGCCTTTGGTTCTCGACTCTCGTATGAATGTCTCCAATGACTTGATCTTCGTGATGGTCTCTTAACTAGTTGAGGTCAGTTGAAGTTGTTCTTGACTTGGTGATTCCACAACTTCGCTTGTGCATCGCCTTCATGTTCTTGTTTTGGTGCCTCTTATGTTGTATGGACTGGTGGCTCATCTTGGTTTCCAAAATTGTGATTCAGAATGGTAGCTGGTACTGTTGTATCATATAAACCTATCTTTGACATGCTTCTTCTTCAAATTTTTGAAGGCTTTCACCATTTGTGTTTAGTTCATCAAAGACTACATGAATTGATTCTTCAATTACCAAAGTCCTTTTTTGAGCACTCAAAGCTTTTCTAGTGTCTCGAGTATTCTATGAAGATTGCTTCATCTACTTTTTCATCAAAAGTATGCGCTGATTCCTGCTCAAAACAAAGCATTTAGATCCAAACATATGTAAGTGTGAAATGTTAGGTTTTCTTCCATTCCATATTTCATATGGTGTTTTTCCATGATGTTTGTTGATGATTGATCTGCTTTTGAGTATAGCATGTTGTATTTGCCGCTTCAAATTTAAAATCTTCTTGGCAAACATGCTTCGCAATCATTGTTCGATCGCTTTGCTATGAAAATAAACAAGTAAATAATCCGGTTTACCCCAAGTGCAGGATCGTAGTATAGTAGTTACAACCGAGTCGAATCACATGGAATCGAGGTTGGTCTAGTTCTTAATTTCTAAAGTTGTCACGAGAAATAAAACAAAACAGTAACTAAAGAAAATGAAAACAATAAACTGGATGTAAGATCTCGAATCCAAAGCCAGGAAAGATAGTTACGAACGAAAATAACTCTAGTCTATAAACTAAAAAGAAAATAAACTTCTAAGATAACAACGAAGAACAAGGCACAAAGATAATTTCAATTAATTTTAACGAAGAACAAGCATTGATCCACCTATCCCGCAACTCTCAATTTCTACCCTAGATCGTTTAATGAAGATTTAATAAAGATGTGGTTCACCTATCAAAGGTATGAACTTCTAATCTCTTAGAAAAGTTCGCCTATTAATCTCTCATCTCTCGATCTTAAAGATTAACGCTTCCATAACAAAGGTGTAAGTTTTCTCAATCTAGCAACCTAGAAATTTAACCTAGCAACTCTCATTATTTTTAGGTTAAAAATCTAATCTTTACTACGGCGATCTAGGTCTAACAACGATTCTCATCAAACGTTAAACATCAACCATGCAACAATCCATCGATACAATTGCATAAAACAAATCAAACATAATAAAGATGCAACTTTAATAAAACTCACGTAACAATCCAAAAGAGTAGAAATCAAGTTGTCGCAACGATCGGTTTCACAGAGCTCGCTCAAATCGGCCTCACTTCACCATCCTCCTCGACCGAACGAAAATAAAAATAAAATAATATGGCTCGGTCGATCATATAGGGCACTCGGTCGACCGAGTGAACTCTCTTTTTTTTTTGATTTTTGTGCCGCCTCTGCTCCTCATGATGATTTCTCGTGTCTTGCTTCCAATGATCGCCTCTTTATATGCTTGTTCTCACGACTGTGATAATTATTAACCTTTTTTCTTTTCTTTTAAAAATAAAACCCTAAACCCTAATAAAAATATAATCCCTATTTCGCCTTCTTCGCTTAATCTCCAAATAAATGTTGCTTCTTTTAATTCCTTCAAATTTTTTTGACTCATTCCACGACATGCTCGTTGTACCCGTGGTCCTTTGAAAAGGCTTTAGTTAAGTTTAGAGGGGGGTGGAATAAACTTAACACTTAAAACTTTGAGTTAATAAATTCCAACATTTCAAAGAAATCACCGATACTTCAAGAGTTCCGCTGAGACCTCAAAGAGCCTGGCCGATAAAACAAGAGTTCACCGATTAGCTCACTTTGCTGAATTTGTGCAAATGAATAATATCAAAATTAAGCCTTATTACTTGTTGTTAAATATGTTACTAAGTATTAGATACTCAGAGTGTATGTGTGTGATTTCAATTGTTAGATTCAAGAAAGTTGATATGAATAATGACTAAGTGCAAAGTAAATGCAAAGTAGTAAGTAGAGAGATTTTTATAGTGGTTCCAGTGATGTAATCCTCGACGCCCACTCTTCTCCCCGTGATGTTGGAGGAAATTCACTGTAGATCTTTGAGTTATCTGTTACAAAGAATCCTAGGTTGCTTGTCCTTCACCAATAACTATGGCTTCACAAACTCAAAATCGGGAACAGTAGGATTGTCAGCTCCCGAGTCTTCCACCGGGTCCTTGAAGGGTAGAATTGCCTCTTCACCACTTCCACCACAAACAACAGCCACACACTCAAACAGATGCTTCATCGTTTTCAAGAGTGTTCTTTATAAAATAAAGATTGAATCAAGTAAATGATTCAATGCAGCAGCTTTTGATTAGATGATATAATCAAGAGCCTGCGCCTTCAAGTGTGTATGCTTGATGCAACTTGAACACGTAATGCACTTGAAGAAAATAACTAGATCAAGCAAATTTTTAAGCTCAAGAAGTTCAAAGCAGGTGTTTTTCACCAATGTTATCACTTGAAGTTTATTCCCAAAATTCATCATCTTCTTCTTGAGTTGAAAGTCCTCTATTTATAGGTAGGAATGCATGTGACTTGAATTTGAAATTCAAATGTGACTGCCTTTGTATTTGTCCCATCCTCACTACATTCTCACACTATTCATGTGGATCGACACTCGCCAGATTACTTTTTGACAAAGGCAAATCAGGCACCCTTTGACTTGTATCCAATGGATAAAAATATGGATCATCCTAACGCCTTTTTAATCTCACCTTTGATTTGCTTGATAAGTCGAGGTAGTTGGTCGTTTTATCCATGTAACTTTCCAATAATCTTGAATTAATCGAGGTATATATCAAAGAAAGTTTCATTAGTCTCATCAGAAACTAATCATCACGAACATCATATTTTTGTCTCAAAATATAATGCAAATGATTCCTTGTATCCAACTTTTATTTGTGAAGTTAGATTACATCATTTTAAATATAACTAAGTTCCAAACATCATCCAACTTGTGGAACTTAGACTTTTCTATTATTAAGGTATATGTAATCGCTTTTAGGTCATCACAGACTTGCCTAAATACTGATTCCATATCCTTGACATTAAATACTAAGTTTGATCCCTTAGCCTTCATTTATCGAGTTTGAACCTCACCTTTCTTTCGCCTTCAAGAGGTTCCTCGACAAGTCTCCATCGACATATTTACCCTATCGACTCTAGACCACCAATCACGATAAACAACAAGAAGCCTTTTACAAAGGCTTGTTTGATCAAACCTATTTATGAATCAAACTCTAATAAACCTATACATTTTATCTAGACATCTTTTGCCTTTGCACTATAACAATGCTAGTATGGCATTCATCATCCAAACTAAGAAATAAGTCCAACAATTTCCCCTTTTGGTGATGATGCCACTACCCTCACCTAATCAAGAAAGCAAAAGATAAAAACACAAATGTAACAAATTCACCAATTCTCATTATAAATATTTGTTCACAAGCTATTACAACTAGATACAACAAAGATAAACAAAGTGAAAAGTAGTCGATCTATTGTCTCTTCTCTCTTCTTGTCTAGCCTTCTCACTTTGCTCTCGATAAGCTCTCGATCTCTTCTATCATTTCAATCATCCATTCATTCTCAATTAGTGTAAAGTCAATATAAGAATTGACTTGTTTCCACCAATTCCATGCTTCAGCAGACAAGATTGATCTCGATTCACCCCGGCCAAACTTCATATACAAATTCCTTAAATTCATTCAAAGAATCTTTTGCTTTTGTAATTGGCAAAGACCTTTTCACCTTTGCTACTTCTTCTACCTCCGTATTTGCTCTAAAGCTTTAATCCTTGCCTCCCAAAACTTCAAACTCAAGAAGGAGTTAAGACCTTCATGAAATCCCATGTCACGATAGTGGTCTCCTTCATATGAAACTCTTTCTTGTACTGCGTGATAAGAGATCATCGCTGAGCTGCAATCGCCAGTGTGCAAAGTTGCCTAAAAGCATTTGTATCATCACCATCTCTTCTCTGCAAAAGAGTCTAGCAGCCTCTCCTTTGTCGCAAATTGATTGGCCCTCTTCCTTAGTGACATCATCAACAAAACGTGAGATGAGGCCATGAATAGCTTCCTCGTGATACTATCACTCGTAATTGACTCCGCCATTGTTCCAGCTTCTAGTATCAAGTGAAGTAATCCTTGATTGCGTGGTCTCTTCCACCATGATCCTTTCAAGAATTTGGGATCAGCACAAAGAGTTGTTGTGCAAAGAAGAGAGCTCAAGCAGCCTTCAAAAGAAGTTTGTCAAGTTTTTGATGAATGGATGAAAGTTGATCTTTCAAAACTTGTCCTTCAAGGTGTGTTCCTTGCTTGATATATCTTACATCATATATCATATCATTCATAGCATTTTGAGTGGAAGCAAAGTTTGAAGCAACCGTGTCACAGATTGTCTGCTTTCATTTACCATCTTCATCGCTTCTTCAAATTCTGTTTGCTCATTCCAATTGAGTTCTTAATCACATGTATGTCATTTCATACGCTTTTAACTCATTGACAACTTCAATTGGCACTCCACTGCCATTCTACTATCAAGAGATCCATCAAGCCAGTTCTCAACTCTATATTGTGCCTCATTGTCCACCGATGACCATGGCTCTACTCATATCTCTCCCAAAGCAGGGGAGGTCCTTCTCAACCATTGCACCAAGAACATCTTCAAGGATAGATCTTGTGTGTGTTCTTCAACAAATTCTTCTTCTCCAAAAATTTGAAATTCTTCATCATTGTAGTCATAGTCCAAAGAAATGCTCATCCTCATTAATGCTAGCCTCACGACTATCCTTCCCTACAAAGGATTTGGCTCCAAAGAGTTCTCTACTACAAAGCCTCATCAACAACAGGGGTTTCTCCAAAACCCAAAGTTTGTTCCAACCTCGTGTCCAGTGTGTCGCTTGAGACTCAAAGCACTGCACTCTCCTGCTCCAACCTTTGTGCAAAGCCGCTTGTACCCCAAAGAACTCTGCACTCTCCTCTTCAATTTGTCAGGATTGAATATATTGGTATTATCCACTTGAAACCTTCAAAGAATGCCAATCTTGTGCGTGATGATGGCAGCTGAGTCGAGTACCTTCAATGTCAAATCCACTTTGATATTCAATGGATTCCTCGTAACTAACACTTGGTTCATCAAGTCGCTGGTCCTTTCCACATCCAAATCAAGATTCTCAGACATCTTCAAAGTTGTGCAAGAGGGCTCTACAACATGAAATGTGCTAGGTTCATCACCACCCTTACCAAAGACTCAATGTAATTCCTGATTATTGCTTCTAGGTCATCCATGGTGAGATCTTGTAGATCCTCATCCATTTCTCCAATCACGACCCTCAAAGAGATCTACCAAAGATCGCGGATCACAGGCGCGATGGTACATGTGTTAGTGCAAATTTCACTTGATTCTCCTCGGTCCGTAGGGAAAAATCTCTCTACTATCCTCGATGATGAAGAAGAATCATCAAGACTCATCTCTTGATCTCTAAATTTGATACCCTCCTCCTTCGTTGCTCATCAAATGATCCATCGCCTTGATTGCAAAGAAGGTTGTATCAATCGATCCAAAGAAGTTTTCCACTCCCAACTTGTCAAAAACCCATTCTTCAAAATCATCATTGGTTGAGCAAATTGTTTTTGTCTTTGTAGAACCCAAACTTCCATTGAAAATAATCAAAGAATTTGTCAAGTTTGGGATCCACATACTTTCGGCTTTTCTTGCTCTTTTCACATGCCTTTCAAATGGCATGAAAGATCTCCTGGAGCAGCTTCCAGAGCTTGTTGACTTCCAAAGGTTCCAACAAGCAGATTCATGGTATCTTCTACAGATGTTTGAAAGTCAAGAGTTGTCGTGATTGTACATTTGTACCTACTACTTCCATCTCAGATCACACTTGGTTCCCTCCGACTTACATGCTCATCAAGCAGGTTAGCAAGCAGACGCTTCTTCCCCCGAACTATTGCCAAATTTGCAGTGTTCTTCAACCAAGTCTCCAATCACCTCACCAACCACCACAAGCAGTTCAGTTCAAAGTTTTGTCGTGGTTCTTCAAAGGATACTACAGCAGAGTACAGGTCGTGAGATCGGCCAGACATCCTCTGCATTGCTCAAAAACAACCTGCTCAAAGATCGTGAGATTTGATAACTTCTTCATTTGAGGAATCACCGATAACAACCGTGGAATGATAGTTAGAGGCTCACCTCAACAAATTTCTTCTTCCTCTTCTACTTGTGCTTCCTCTGACTCTTTGAGCTTCCAAGTTTTTTAACTCTTTCCCTTGCCATATTTTTTTTTGGCAACCTCCTTCATCCTCTTGATAGGGGTTCATCATCATCAACTTTTCTAGTCAATTTTCTTTTCTACTAGCTTCCTTCTCGTTGTTCTCTAAAAATTTCTCCAACAGCTTTTTCTTGAAGCCACAAAGCAGGTCAAGAATCTCCACTTGACCTCACACTCTCATCACCACCAGGCTGCTTTCTTTCTTGTTCTTTTGATTTCAAGACTTCGTAGTCTTTCTAACATCGCACTCTTCTTCCTCTTCCAAATAGCTTTCTTTGGTGCAAAGAGTTTGATGGATATCTTCTTGGTTTGTCGAACTCGCCACCACCAAAGAGATCACCATCATCTCCATCATCATTATCATCGCAGCCTCTCCAAAGAATCTCTTCATCATCATCAAGTCCAGAATTGCATAATCAATCTCCTTTTGTATCCGGACTGATTTATGTCAATCGGTTCAAGGTCGAACCTCCAAGTGATTCAAAGCAGGTCTCAATCATCAAACCTAAGGGTAAGGCCTTTGATTTCCTTTTCCTAGTTTGTCCTCCTTCGCAACTTTCTTCATATAATGAATAAAGTACCTAGCCCACCAAACTTCATGCTCCCAGATGATAATCATCGCCTATCTGGGTCCCGATAGAGTATCCATACCGCCAACTAGCCCAAGTATGTTCTTTTGCAAGGAGCTTGCTCAAAGCAGACTATATTCAATACCAATGTTTTTGCAAATGATGCCTAGTAATCGATTTGATAGTTGCTTCGCCTTGATCTCGATCTACAAAAGCCATCTTGTCCAATCCCATAGCTTCAGATTGACTCAACCATCAACAACCTCTTCAAAACCAAACACTTGTCTCAAAGCAGACCGAGGAGATTACAAGCTCCTCACCATTCACAAGTGGTTTTGAAAGCTTCAGCTTTCTTCTATAACCATATTCTTCCGTAAATCAATAACATTGGTGTATGATATCGCTTCTAACTGATGTTGAGTATATTCTCCAATTCCGCAAATCTTCTTATTCTTCGACCTATATTAATGGCCACTGCTTGATTTGCATCAACAACATAGCCTCTTACACTTTGGCTTGATTCGATTTGAACTCTCAATCTTTTCCGCCATTGAAGTAGGAAAAGGATGAAGAAAATTGCTCTTTAAATCTGTGTTCACACGATGTAGATTTTGCCAAATAAAGCGTAAATTGCAAGTGGTGAATCTGCTATGTAATACCGATTATATAGACAAGGGGTAGTTGAAACCGCCAATGCACGCATATCGAGGTAACCACGATTAAATCTGATTAAATGTCGTTTTTGACACGTGGTCCATTACTCCTCCATAACGCTTGTAAATCGCTGGATGGTTTAACTGCGGTAATAATGGATAAAATAAATATCCCGCCAATATGCTTTTGACTTTAATAACATTGATCGAGTAAAGTTCCTTCAAGCAGGTATCCTCAAACAGGTGCCTTCAAGAATCACTGATAAGTAGGCTTCAAAGAAATTACGATAAGAGTACTCATTGATCCTTGTTTTCTTCTTGTTTTGTTCAATTGATAATACAAGATGAGGTTTAATACCAATGACCGATCCGCAAGTGAGCTCACCCAACATGACAAAGACCAACTCCCTGGCAACCTCATTTGCTCAATTGTCCAAACATAAGTACATGGAATTGTTGATACTAATGACTAATCTGCTAAGTGAGCTCACCCAACATAGCAAAGACTAATCCCTTGGTGAATTCCAAGACACCATTGACATCACCAATCTTTATAATTCCAAGTTCACCTTAATTTGGCAAATCTTTCACCGCTAAGTGGTTTAGTGAAAATATCAAAGTTGATCTTCAAGAGAATGTATGTAACCACCACATCTTTCTTTTCAACATGATCTCTTATAAAATGATGTCTCACATCAATGTGCTTGGTTCTTGAATGCAAAACAGATTTTCTCATGATTGCAATTGCACTTGTGTTGTCACACATGATTGGAATTTCCTTTCTTCAATTCCATAATCCCTTAATTGTTGTCTTAACTATAGTACTCGTGGCACAAAGAACTTCCAAAGAAGAATGTATTCAAATTTCAAGAAGGAAGTTGAAATAGAATTGCTTCTTGCTAAACCAGAGACCACTTATTTCCCATTAACTCGACAAGTTCCCTCGAGGTACTTTTTCTATCAATCTTGCAACCAAAGATAATCGTAATCTGAGTAGGATATTACTTTGAAGCTTCCTTCCTTGAATACCATATTCCTACTCCCAAGGTCTCTTTAAGATACTTGAGAATTCTCTTAATCGCACTCTAAATGACTTTCTTTAGGTTTAGATTGAAATCTTGCACAAACACTCTACAAAGAAAGGATATATCAGTCTCACAAGGGCAAGAGGTACAAAGAGATCGCCTATCATCCTTTTGTACAAGGTCCGATCAACATCTTTGCCTTCTTTATCTTCATTCAAATTTAATATTTGTACTCATAGGAGTTGAACTCTTAGTCAAGCTTTCCATACCAAATTTCTTCAAAGAACTCCTTGGTGTACTTGGTTTGATGAATGAAGATTCCATCCTTCATTTGTTTGACTTGCAATCCCAAAAAGTAATTCATCTCTCCCATCATACTCATTTGGAATTTGCTTTTCATTAGATTTGCAAACTTTTCACAAAGTGAGTCATTTTCGTGAGCCAAAAATTATGTCATCAACATAAATTTGTACCAAAGCAGGTGTCGCCCCTTCACTCGATTCTCAAAAGTGTCTTGTCAATGGTCCTTTTTGTAAAACCATTGTCCACCAAGAATTGAGATAGAGTCTCATACCATGCTCTGTGCTTGTTTCAATCCATAAAGTGCTTTGTTGAGTCTATACACTTTATCTTCTTGATCTTTAACTTCAAATCCAGGAGGTTGTCAACATACACTTCCTCCTCTAGGATACCATTCAAAAATGCACTCTTGACATCCATTTGATATACTTTGAAGTTCTTGTATGCAAAGATGTGCCAAAAATAACTGATAGCTTCCAATCTTGCAACAGTATAAGTCTCATCAAAATCTATTCCTTCGCTGAGAATAGCCTTTGCAACTAGTCTCGGCCTTATTTCTAACAATGGTACCAGATTCATCAAGTTTATTCCTCAGATACCCATTTAGAACCAATGATATTTGCATGACTTGGCCTTTCAACTAGTGTCCAAACTTGATTTCTTTCAAATTCATTCAATTCTTCTTGCATAGCAATTATCCAACTGATCTCAAATTGCTTCTTCAACAACTTTAGGTTCCATTTGAGATAGAAAACAAGTAAACATAGCTTCCAGCTTGTCTTCTAGTCCTCACACCTTTGTCAGACATTGCCAATTACTTGTTCAAAGAGGTGATTCCTTTAACCATTGTGGATTTTGGTTATTTTGATTTTCGTGAACATCATCTTCAAGAGGGTCTCACTGTAGTTTCTTCTACAGGTGGGCACAGATCCTGAATTGCTTCAGCTTGTTGCATCAAGAATATTGTCACAGGGGTGTTCAAAGAGGGGCGATCGTAAACTTTTAAGTCATTGAATCTTTCCAAAACTTCAACACAACTGATCGTTGACTTGTTGATTCTTAGCGTGTTCATGATCTTCATCTTCCGCTCCAAAGAAACTTAGGTTCATCAAACACAACATGGATTGTTTCTTCATGTTTTAGTGACTCTTTGTTCAAGACTTCAATGCTCACTGATCAAGAATATCCCAAGAATATACCTTCATATGATTTTGGTTGGAATGTCTTCAAATGAATTTTGTGATTTAGAATAAAACATTTACTTCCAAATGGATGGAAATAGATATGTTAGGTTTCCTTCCATTCCAAACCTCATAAGGTGTCTTCAAACAGCCTTCTTGTTTATCTGATGTTCTATTTTGTGTATAGTATGTCAGATGCATCGCTTCAGCCCAATATCTTTCAGTAGCAATGCTTCACAAATCATTGTTCTTCCTGCTTCTTTTAATGTCCTCTGCTTTTCTTTCAAGAACTCCCATTTTGCCGAGGTGTACCAAAGAGCAGTTAGTTGATGAAGTACACCATTCTGCTCACAATATTCTCTTATAACTTTGTTGAGAAATTCAAGACTCGATCCGATCTTATCTTTATGATCATAAACTTTTCTCTCATTTTGTAATCTCTTCAAAAGATTAGGCATGCTTTGGAGTGTCTCACTTTTCTTGTTCATGAATATCACCCAAGTGTATCTAGAAAAATCATCCACAACCACCAAGGTGTATTTCTTTCTCCACACACTTGTTGGAGTTATTGGTCCAAAAGATCCATGTGCATAAGCTCCAACACTGCTAGTTGATTGTTTAGTCTTTGACTTGAAACTTGACTTTATCTCTGCTTACCTTGTCGACATGCATCACGTATAGCATCCTTCTTGAATGTGATCTCGTGTAAACCAACCACTAACTTCTTCTTCACTAACCGATTAATATCATCAAAATTTAGATGATTTAACTTCTTGTTCCATAACCAATTGAGTTCGGATTTGGTATGCACAATCAAAGTGTGTTTCGAATCGCAGTAGACCAATCCACAACATACATGTTCTGCCTTCACCAAAGCCAGTACAACTTGATCACCTCTTTCACTAATGACAATACAATTGTTTTTGTCAAAAGTGACCTTGTATCCTATATCACGTAATTGTCCAAAGGCTCAAGAAGTTGTAATCCAAATTCTTCCACATATGCAACATTCTTGATTGTAAATCCATTTCGATAAGTGTGCCATATCCTCTTGTATAACCAGTGTATTTTTGTTGCCAAAATTCACCCTTGACCATCTTTGCCACAAAGTTTGATAGACAAAGGCTTATTCTTTGTCATGTGTCCGAACATCCACCGCCAAAGTACTAGACACCCTACAAAACAAAGTTAATGTATTTTAGGTACCCAAACCTGCTTAGGGTCCATAGTGGTCAAAGGGCAAGCATGACCCTTGGTATGTTTCCACAAGGTCTTCTCCTAAATGTGTCATACTTTGGTTCATACTTTGTTCATACATGTATTCCACACATCCATAAGTTCTAACAAGAGGTTGTGTAGAACCACATATGTTTTCCGGCCTTTTGGTACATAATGCCGCTTTGAAATGATTATTGTTATTAGAAACATTTGCATAACCATAGTGTGCCGCTTATTAGAACAACCCTATAATACGGAGTCTCACCGAGGTCTTGTGTAAGTCCTCCACATTCCATTGCCTAGGTTTTACCCTAGTAGTATGGTTATACTGACTGCTTTATAGCATTAGTGTGAATATTCCAATCATTAATCGCAGGAACAATCTACCTTTCCCTAGATAAGTATCCCTTGAATGATCAAGATTTTTGGATTTGGGATTCTTATTCTTGAATATTTCTGCTTTTTTCCTTCCTGTGGGTCCAAATAGATTTGGTAGCAGTGTCCGCTATCAAGCAGGCTTGTAAGGCACAAAGAAATTCATTTTTGGATTTATTCTTTCACTAGAGTCGTTGACTTCGAGACTTCCGATTTTGCTTCCCCGAGGCATTCTCATTTGGTTTTACATCGCAGTCAAAGAAATTTTATCGAGATGGATCTAGTGCAGCACAAACTTAGGACCACCTCGTACTAGGTTCAAAGAACTCCATCGATCCACTCTTGTTAGATTGCCGAGTTCCAAATCCAAGCCCAGCTTATCTCCATAAGGCTTTCCGATTTGTATGCAAATTGGAATAAGGTGGTTCAAATAGACTCAGAGGTCGCTGGATGTTCAAAGCAGACTTATGCCGATTCTCAGCCCAACATCTTTTTCCTTACCTTTGAAAACCCTTAATTCAAAGCTTTTCAATCTTCCAACTTCTAACTCAAGAGCCTCTTTTTCACCTTCACAACCTCATAAACCAGATTGTATTATCCTTAGTTGATTAAGGATGGCATCCAAAGTCTCATTGTTGTCGAATTTAGGATTTGAACCACAGTGTTGATTCACAATCACTTCCAAAGGAGTGTTTATAGATACAAGGTTGTATATACCTCCTCGCCTCATCCATGTTGGCCATCAAAGCATAATCCTCCATATCAAGAACTAAAGGCCGTGGTCATCCGATTCATTTCTTTTCGATTCCACTTCATATCCTCGATTCATCTTCAAAGAACCATAGCCTTCTTTGCCATGTCTCCTTTGTTGACTCTTGGTCTTCGTGAGGGTCCGACAATCAGTCTAAAATGTCCAGCTTTCACAATTGGAAGCAAAGATAATCAAAGTTCCTTGCCTTGTTTCAACTCGTGACAATCAAATCAAGTGTCCTGCTTCTGCAATGAAAGCATAGATAGTCATTATCTTTCTTGGTTCTTCTTTCCTTCTTTCAAGAGGGCCTCTTTGTGAAATTTCTTGTAGGGCCTTTCCACTTTCATCATTCTGATTTTCTTGCTCAAGAGGCAATTTGCTCTTGCATTTCATCTAGCATATCATCCTCGTCCCTCCTCGATGTTTCTTCATGATGAAGCAAACCAATGCAGTGGTCTTTGGCTCTTCCTTTCGCCTGCACTAGCTTCTGCTAAATTCATAGGCCTTAAGATCGAAACAATTTGAAGGTGTCTTCTTCATGCAACTTTCATTTCTTCAATTGCAATACCTTCATTTTCCAAACATCTCTTGTAAAGCTTCCAAGATTTTGGTGTTTACTTCTCTTTGAATAACTTACACTCAAGAGAGTAAGTTCATCTAAGATTGCATTGAACTGACTCCATTTGCTCAATGGTTTCATTAGTAGCATTTTGAACTTTTGAAACCTTTTTCTCGCCACACCGATTTTGTTCTTCTTATTGCATCAAGCCTTCACATTAATGGATCTTATCCCAAAGTTCCTTTGCGCCTTGCAATCTTTGACTTTCATGTACATATTGCTATCCAAGGTTCTGAGATGATATCAATAGCAATGTTGTTGAGGTTTGCTCTTTTCCCGCCTTCAGATTCCATTCTCTCTTGGTTTAGAATGTACTCAGCTCGCTACCCACTCACATCGCTTTGTAATCTCCAAAGGGTCCTTCGCTTAGTACATCCATCATCTCATCATGAGTAGCAGCAAGATATGCCTCGATTCGACGCTTATACTCATCAAATCTATCAAGAGAGCACATCAACGTGGTTCTAGCATACCGTGTTTATCCATGATGCAAGTCTTGAAAATCAAGAATTTGAAAGAAAGTTTTAAAGAATTTTCACAAGCACAACAAGTAGGATTCCTTCGCAATGTACAATCGCTTCCGATACTAAATTGTTGGTCCTTTGAAAAGGCTTTAGTTAAGCTTAGAGGGGGGTGAATAAACTTAACACTTAAAACTTTGGAGTTAATAAATTCAGAATCTTCAAGAGCCACCGATATTTCAAGAGTTCATTTGAGACCTCGTGAGCTCGGCCGATAAACAAAGAGTTCACTCGACACTCGCTTGCTGAATTTGTGCAAATGGAATAATATCAAAATTAAGCCTTATTACTTGTTGTTAAATATGTTACTAAGTATTAGATACTCAAGAGTGTATGTGTGTGATTTCGCTTGTTAGATTCAAAGAAAGTTGATATGAATAATGACTAAGTGCGTAAAGTAAAATGCAGTAAGTAGAGAGATTTTTATAGTGGTTCCAGTGATGTAACTCAGACGCCCACTCTTCTCCCGTGATGTTGGAGGAAATTCACTGTAGATCTTTGAGTTATCTCGTTACAAAGAATCCTAGGTTGCTTGTCCTTCACCAATAACTATGGCTTCACAAATCAAAATCGAACAGTAGGATTGCCGCCTCCGAGTCTTCCACTGGTCCTTGAAGGTAGAATTGCTCTTCACCACCCTCCACCACAAACAACAGCCTTTCACACCAAAACAGATGCTTCACTGCCTTCAAGAGGGTTCTTTATAAAATAAAGATTGAATCAAGTAAATGATTCAGCTTAAAAGAGCCTTGATTAGGATGATATAATTAGCAGCCTTGCGCCTTCAAGTGTGTATGCTTGATGCAAATTTGAACACGTGCAATGCACTTGAAGAAAATAACTAGATCAAGCCTGCTTTAAGCTCAAGAAGTTCAAAGCAGTGTGTTTTTCACCAATGTTATCACTTCAAGTTTATTCCCAAAATTCATCATCTTCTTCTTGAGTTGAAAGTCCTCTATTTATAGGTAGAATGCATGTGACTTGAATTTGAAATTCAAATGTGACTGCCTTTGTATTTGTCCCATCCTCACCGATTCTCGCCACTATTCATAGGATCGACACCGCCAGATTACTTTTTGACAAAGGCAAATCATCCACCCTTTGACTTGTATCCAATGGATAAAATATGGATCATCCTAACGCCTTTTAATCTCACCTTTGATTTGCTTGATAAGTCGAGGTAGTTGGTCGTTTTATCCATGTAACTTTCCAATAATCTTGAATTAATCGAGGTATATATCAAGAGGTTCATTAGTCTCAGAAACTAATCATCAATAACATCATATTTTTGTCTCAGAAATATAATGCAATGATTCCTTTTATCCAACTTTATTTGTGAAGTTAGATTACATCATTTTAAATATAACTAAGTTCCAAACATCATCCAACTTGTGGAACTTAGACTTTCTATTATTAGGTATATGTAATCGCTTTAGGTCATCACACTTTGCCTAAATACTCGATTCCATATCCTTGACATTAAATACTAAGTTTGATCCCTTAGCCTTCATTTATCGAAGTTTGAACCCTCACTTTCAGCCTTCGGGCCTTCAAGAGGTTCCCGACAAGTCTATCGACCTATTTACTCCTATCGATTTAGATCATCAATGATAAACAATAAACAGCTTTTACAAGTGGCTTGTTTGATCAAACTCATTTATGAATCAAACTCTAATAAACCTATACATTTTATCTAGACATCTTTTTTGCCTTTGCACTATAACAAATTAGTATGGCACTCATCATCAAAACTAAGAAATAAGTCCAACAAGTTCATCAAATACAACATGTATTGTTTCTTCATGTTTCAGATCCTTTATTCAAGACTCAATGTCTTGTCGATGTAAGAATATCCTAAGAAGATTCCTTCATCCTGATTTTGCTGGAATGTCTTCAATTGCTCCTTATCATTTAATATAAAACATTTGCTTCCAAATGGATGGAAATAAGATATACTAGGTTTCTTTCCATTCCAAACCTCATAAGGTGTCTTTATGTTCTTGTTCATCGAGGTCCTATTTTGTGTATAGCAAATCAGATTGATCAGCCAAATTCAATATCTTCGTAATAATGCTTCACAAATAATAGTTCTTCCCGGCCTTTAAAGTCCTCGTTTCTTCTCAAAGAACCCCATTTTGTCGAGGTGTACCAAGAGTGTACTCATTGGTGTAGCACACCATTCTCGCTTCACAAGATTCTCTTATAACTTTATTGAGAAATTCAAGACTTTGTCCGATCCGATCTTCACCATCACAAACTTTTCTCATTTTGCAATCTTTCAAAAGTTCAGCATCTTTTGAAGTGTTTCACTTTTCTTGTTCATGAATACTACCCAAGTGTATCTTGAATAATCATCCGCAATTACTGAGTGTACTTCTTCCCGTCACACTTGTTGGTGTTATCGGTCCAAATAGATCCATGTGCATCGCCCAAAAATCTTTTGTTGATCGCTTATTCTTTGACTAAGCTTGATTTTGTCTGCTTACCTGCCGACAAGCATCACATATAGCATCCTTTTTGAATGTGATCTCAAGTAAACCAATCACCAGTTTCTTCTTCACCAATTGATTGATATCATCAAAATTCAGATGATTTAACTTCTTATGCCATAACCAATTGAGTTCTGACTTGGTATGCACAATTAGGCAAGTTTCTGGAACAGCAGTAGACCAATCCACAACATACATGTTTTGTTACCTTCTTCCAGCCAACACAACTTGATCACCTCTTTCACTAATGACAATATAGCGCCTTATCAAAAGTGACCTTGTAACCCATGTCACAGTAATCGTCTGCTCAAGAGGGTTGTAGTCCACCCTTCCACAAATGCAACATTCTCGACAGTTAATCCATTTCTCACAAGTGTACCATATCCTCTTGTGTATCCTCGGTGTGTTCATATTGCCAAAATTCACTTCGACCATCCTTGCCACATAATTTGACAAAGGCTTATTCTTTGTCATATGTCCGAACATCCACTCCAAAGTACTGTACACCTACAAAACAAAGTTAATGTACTTTAGGTACCCAAAACTGCTTGGGTCCATGATGGTCGCGGTAAGCATGACCTTGACAAATTTCCATAAGATCTTCTCTCAAAATGTCATACTTTTGTTCATACATGTATTCTACACTAACATTTGCTGTGTAGGACACACATGTGCTTTCTCGACCTTTGGTGTGTAATGATGTTTGTGAGTGATTTCTATTGTTAAGTACCAAGATAACTAATGGGTTTGCCGTCTGCTAGAATGTACTGTGAATGAAGTTTGATGAGGTCCCTACCGAGGTCTTACATAAGTCCTTCACGATTCCATTGCTCAGTTTTACCCAGCAGATGGTTATATCTCATGTTTTAGTAGTATGAAAGGTGAATATTCCAATCATCATCAAGAGGAACAATCTTCCTTTCCCCTGCAGATAAGTATCCTTGAATGATTGACATTTTTAGGTTTAGATTCTTATCCTCGAATGGGCAAATTAGGATTTTAGTCCTCTAACTTGGCCTATTTTGGATTTAGTCCTCGCCTCCCGCCTCCTGAGGAAATGGTCCCTGTTGGCTTTTTGGGATTTTAGTCCTATCCGCCGAAATAAGCATTGAATTTTAAAATAGTCCTCTAACTAGGCTTCCACGTAAGCGCTTTTTAAAGATTCCGTGCCCAATCACTATTTCCGCGGATAGACTAAAATCCCAAAAAAGCCAACTTAGAGGACCATTTTTCACCGAGCATGAGCAGACTAAAATCCAAAATAGGCTGCCAGAGGACTAAACCTAATTTTGCCCCTTGAATGTAATACTTACTCCCGACCCTAGGTCCACTGGTCATTCTAGAGGGTCAAGCTCGCCGCACTTCATTAACTAGACTTTAATTCTCAAAATATTTCAATAAAACTACAATTATATTTACAAATATTCACTAAGAGTTTCAATTATAAAATTACAACAAATAAAATACTACTATTGTAATTAACATAATGTGCATAGAATGTTCTAAATCCAGTCCATGTCATCGCTTTCATCCTCATTACATCCTGCTTTAACCATTAATCGATTTTATTTATAGAAGAAAACAAAACAAAACAAAAACACAAAGAAACAAAGAAACGAAGTCGCCAAAGAAAACGCCAAAATATAATGCATAGAGTGTTATATATATATATAGCGCCTTCTTGTTCATTGAGGTCCTATTTTGTGTATAGCAAATCAGATGACGCCTAAATTTAATATCTTTCGTAATAATGCTTCACAAATAATAGTTCTTCCCCGCTTCCTTTAAAGTCCTCGTTTCTTCAAAGAACCCTATTTTGCCGAGGTGTACCAAGAGTACCACTGGTGTAGCACACCACTCTTCACAAGATTCTCTTATAACTTTATTGAGAAATTCAGACTTTGTCTGATCCGATCCTCACTATCACAAACTTTTCTCATTTTGCAATCTTTTCAAAAGTCTGCATCTTTGAAGTGTTTCACTTTTCTTGTTCATGAATACTACCCAAGTGTATCTTGAATAATCATCCGCAATTGAGTGTACTTCTTTCCCCGCCACACTTGTTGGTATCGTCCAAATAGATCCATGTGCATCACTCCAAAAATGCTGTATGAGCATAAAGTAGATATATATATATATATATATATATATATATATATATATATATATATATATATATATATATATATATATATATATATATTTGTGTATAACAGCCTTCTTGTCATTGAGGTCCTATTTTGTGTATAGCAAATCAGTATTGATCGTTTCACTCAATATCTTTCGTAATAATGCTTCACAAATAATAGTTCTTCCCGCCTTTAAAGTCCTCGTTTCTTCTCAAAGAACCCCATTTTGCCGAGGTGTACAAGAGTAGCCGCTTGTGTAGCACACCATTCTCGCTCACAGATTCTCTTATAACTTTATTGAGAAATTCAAGACTTTGTCTGATCTAATCTTCATCACAAACTTTTCTCATTTTGCAATCTTCAAAAGTTCAGCATCTTTTGAAGTGTTTCACTTTTCTTGTTCATGAATACTACCCAAGTGTATCTTGAATAATAATCCAAATTGTAGAGTACTTCTTTCCGTCACACTTGTTGGTGTTGGTCCAAATAGATCCACGCCTCCAAAAATTTTTGTTGACTGCTAGTCTTTGACTGTAAGCTTGATTTTGTCTGCTTACCTTGTCGACAAGCATCACATATAGCATCCTTTTGAATGTGATCTCGTAAACCAATCACCGCTTCTTCTTCACCAATTGATTGATATCATCAAAATTCAGATGATTTAACTTCTTATGCCATAACCAATTGAGTTCGACTTGGTATGCACAATTGGCAAGTTTCTGAACAAATATAGACCAATCCACAACATACATGTTTTGTTACCTCTTCCAAATTCAACACAACTTGATCACCTCTTTCACTAATGACAATATAAAGTTCTTGTCAAAAGTGACCTTGTAACTACCTGGCCGTGAACCCGCCCAGTTGTTCGGAGGATTTTGCATCACTAAACAAAAGAAAATTTATAAACCCTAACCTATATGCAAAACTAACTTCTAACCGGCCGAATACCGGTTGTTGATAGTAGAGCTAAGATAAGTAAGGGTCGATCCACAGGAATTGGGATGTTGAATCTAATCTTATTAATTCTTTCAATTGTTACTTACGAAAACAAATAAACGGAAGAACAAACATAAAAGCACATAGAAAACAAACCTAAGCTAAGAATAATAAAACGACCTAAACTAAAGATATGGGATCAAACATAATACAAACCAAGTGATTTCAATCCTAGTTCATCTCATGATTTTAATTCAAATTGTGGTTTCACCTTTACACGAGATACAAATTCCTAATCTTAGTGAATCTATTTCTGCTATGAACTCCTAATTCCTTAGTGAATTCAATTATCGATCTCTCCTCTTCCGAATGTTGAGACCAATTTCCATACAAAACGGGTAGATTCAGTTAACTCGATTTTAGAATCTAACAACCTAGATAATTAATCCATTAACTTGTCACTAATTAACGATTAAAGATCCTATCTTTCTATGGTGATCTAGTTTACGCAACTTCCGTGATGTTGTAAACATATCAATTAGTAAACAAATCTTTCGATATGAGTTCACACAATAGCATCATAATCATAGAATGATACAAAATGAATCAAAATCATGAAGATAAACGCTTGAATAAATCAAAAGATGAACTCACATAGTTTATACAATGGATGATCCATGAATTGAAAACGAAAAACGATCCTAATCTAACCTCGATCACCTTGTTAGCCGCCCGGGTGACCGCCTCGGTGACTCCTACGCGCGAAGCCGTTTCTTTAGAAATTTCGATGTGAAAATTGTGTGTTTTGTGGTCGATCCGCCGCTTTTAAATAGAAGTTTAAGCCGGTTTCAAAGATGGCGCGCTTGACGCTCGTCTGCTTTGGGGTGGACGCTCGTCCAGCTGCTTTGACTCAAGGGCGTATCGTCCAAACAACATCCAAACTCTCTCAATCACTTTTCCTCTTCTGACGCCACAGATTCAAACGCCGTCTGCGACCGACTCTCGCCCAATCTTCTCGATGCCACTGGCCGATCAATCAACTTGATTTCTTTCCTTAAATCTTTCCATTCTTCCATAAATGATTGATTCCTTTCCAACTTCGAATTTGGCTCTCTAAAATCCTTTTTCCATCATCAAATTTAGTATCTACAATTAAGTGAAAACATACCAAAGCCGTGAATACAATTCCAAAATCATATAAAATCACCATTTGGGTTATTACACTAAGCATGCTTCGCACTTAACCATTGTCAACACTATCGGCTCAATAATTCAACATAAAGCTCGACTTGATGGAAAATAATGCGATTACGGGGAAATTGATATAAAAACATATCCTTTATAAAACGAGATAAAATCAAATTTTTAACAACTCCCCACACTTAGCTTTTGCTCATCCCGAGCAAAACAAAACATAAATCATATAGCTCAGAGATATATAAACATTTATGCAACCATAAAGCATATTCAATAGCTTAGAGGTTCACCCAAGTGTGCAAAGTGTGCATAACCATGTTAAATTTCCACTAATTCCACACTTGAAATTGATTCAAGCAAAACTAGCCAACATCCTATATTTAGGATCGTAAAGTATAAACGACATTATAACACGCCTCATTGTAACATACATATCTCTAGTGAATAACACAAGGAGTATTTAAAATATTTCCGACATACCTGCAAGAGTTGACAATCCCTGCCAACATATCTTTCATTTATACTGTGGATGTGATAATTTATAACTTTAGTCTTATACTCTATTCAATTAATACCAATTTCATCTATTCAAGCTTGATTTTAACCTTTTTTCCACATTTAATACACATCGAATTTAGCTATTGCCATGTCATATAAGAACAGGATATCTTGAGATATAAATTCTACCTTATTCTCAAAATCATATAAGGCAATTTTCTTCGACTGGTCGTGAGCTTTTAGTCATCATACAGAGGTATAAGACATAACGTGGGTATACCCATCGCACTTTAAATCATCCGATTAGCTTATTACAATCTGGTCAACTTTAGATTTTTCAACTTTTTCATTTGACAACAAGCTACTGTTACTTATCACATTCAAACCTTAAGATATTCACACAAGATGTCATAATTTTTAATCTCTAAACACAACCTATTAAAATTTTCAAAATTCAGATGTGACGCAAAGAATCATGCGATAATCATCAAAAATTTAATCACCAAAAGTAAACTGTGAAAATATAGCTCATCATTTACTTGGCGGCACTTGAAAAATAATGGTAGTTGCGAAAGACTCCAAATTTACTAAATATGCAAAATAATGCATCAATGATATAAGAACTCAAATAAAGATAGGCGCTCTTGCTGACTTGGGATAAAACAAACAAAATTTTTAAAATTGAAAACCTTTTCATAAATATAATAGTAATGCAAATGAACGTAGATAATCGACTCCTCCCCCACACATACTAATGCAACTTGTCCTCGTTGTGATGTAAATAAAATGAAAGAGTAACTTAGCCGATTGTATTTCCAAGCCGGGGCAATTCTGGTTAATTCCCCGCTTAAGTTAACCAAAATGTACTGACAATCTTGAAATGTGGAGCATCACAGATTCAAGAAAGCTTTGAATAGATCAAGAGATCAGGTAAGATCACAGGAAAACTGAGCATCAAGCCGTGGAAGCCAAGATAATAGCTTATCATAAAGGTCCCGTGACACTTGATCAAGGCAAAAGAGTTCACGGGAAAAGGATTGCATATTGTAAAACACGTGGAAAGAGGACATGTAGATTTTTTCTGCATTAAGCGATATAAAGACGGACATATGGCTAATGAACATTATAAAATAGTAGGCAAGTAACTATATGAAAATATACTACAATGCAATCTATATGATAAAAGTTGGCACAGCACGGTGTTTTAGACAAGAATTACACTCAAGAAAAATAAAGGAAAAATAGTAAAACAATGCAAACTGTATGATATGCTACTAAACGATATGCAAAAATAATAAAAGAAAATAAAAGAAAGAAACCTATTCTACTCATTTGCAAAATACCTATTATATATCATAAACGCTTCACCAAATAATGATAGTTTAATTTATAAACGATGCAGACTATTCATTATATGCAAAGGTAGACGCGCTTCTTGGCGACTCATCAGTGCCGTGATAGCATTAAGGAAAACCAACAGCTAGCTATACCAAATGTGTATATAACTCATAAGCCAACGATGGTAGCATTACGGAAAACCGACAAGAGCTACCCATATGAGTTACAAAAATAACAAGAAAGCACATAGGTCTCAAAGCTCACAAGATTCATCACAACGATATGTAGCATAATGGAAACCGACATTAGCTACTAAATAACAATAAGAATAGTTATAGCATACGAGAACCGACAAGAATTATAACATGCATAGATGAATCATGTAACTAAAGATTAATCAATTATTTAACATGGATTCAGATGGAAAGATGTAAACATGCAAGTTCGTAACATCTACGTAAAAATAATTAGCCATGTAATTATATAAGTATCCACGATCAAATAAAGCATTAAAAATCAAATTTAGAAAAATTATGGAACTCCTGGACGGCGCTCAACATACCAAACGGGCGCTAAATGAACATGAATCGACGAAGGTTTCAATCGTCGACGCCGCCTGGCATGAAATCATGGACGGGCGTTTCAAAGGAAGACAGACGCCTGCCTAGTCCTTGAAAGCGAGCGAGTTGATACTTTTGGAACGGACGAACGCCCCATAAACCGGACGGCGCTCACCGCACAGATATGGCCTGACGGCGTCACTTACCTTCAACGTCGTTCAACATCGATTGTGCAATGTAAACGCAAGAAAAACACAGAAACCCTAATTCAACTTAACGTATCATCAAATCACACATAGCAGCCACGAATAAATTTAAGCACAGAAATACCAGTTACCGACAGAGTTACACTTCACGCTTCACAAATTGTAAAACTTTTGCACATTCTAACCCAACGGTCATCGAAACACGGCAAAAATAAAACTCTCAACTTGTGTGATTACTTTTATTGAAAGAAAAGAAACAAAAAGGAAACGGAAATGTAAAATAAATAAATCTACCAACTAAAAATTTAAAACAAAAACACTAAGACGGAGGAAAAATTTGAAATCTTCTAGGCAAAATGGAAGGAAAACAGGATTTTGACTCGAAACGGTGTCGAACGGCAGGCCATTTGCCAAGTCGTTTAAGGCCGGAACGGTTTAATTGGGGTCCCGTATCCCAAACGGACACTCGAGCCAAAGTTACGGCTAAATACTACCATGTGCCCTAACGACTTTTTATTCCAAAAAATTAAATCGAATAAAAATAGAAGAATTAACTCAATTAGATTCAACAAAACACCGATTCCCGGCAACGACGCCACTTTTGTTCGGAGGATTTTGCATAACTAAACAAAAAGAAAATTTATAAACCCTAACCTATATGCAAAACTAACTCCTAACCGGCCGAATACCGGGTTGTTGATAGAGAGCGAGATAAGTAAGGGTCGATCCACAGGAATTGGGATGTTGAATCTAATCTTATTAATCTTTTCAATTGTTACTACGAAACAAATAAACGGAAGAACAAACATAAAAGCAAAATACAGAAAAAACAACCTAAGCTGAATAATAAAACGACCTAAACTAAAGATACACGGGATCAAACATATACAAACCAAGTGATTTCAATCCTAGTTCATCTCATGATTTTAATTCAAATTGTGGTTTCACTTTACACGAGATACAAATTCCTAATCTTAGTGAATCTATTTTCAAGCTATGAACTCCTAATTCCTTAATGAATTCAATTATCGATCTCCTCTTCCGAATGTTGAGACCAATTTCCATACAAAACGGGCGTGTAGATTCAGTTAACTCGTATTTTAGAATCTAACAACCTAGATAATTAATCCATTAACTTGTCACGAATTAACGACAAAGATCCTATCTTTCTATGGTGATCTAGTTTACGCAACTTCCGATGTTGTAAACATATCAATTAGTAAACAAATCTTTCGATATGAGTTCACAATAGCATCATAATCATAGAATGATACAAAATGAATCAAAAATCATAAGATAAACGGGCTTGAATAAATCAAAAAGATGAACTCACATAGTTTATACAATGGATGATCCATGAATTGAAAACGAAAAACGATCCTAATCTAACTCGATCATTTCCGAGCACAAGGCTCGGGTGA